>QXVX01008715.1:4422-112846 GCA_013436065.1 Halocynthia aurantium | reverse complement strand
GGTTCATTGAACTGTACATGTCAGGACATAAATTATGTATACAAAAAATGCCTCATTAACGATAGAAATATACTATGGAAACTACAGTAACATCGAGTGAGCATATATCCATGTTAATAATTGACCACAAAATAAAAAAGTAAATTGAGTATCTGTAATTATAGGGACCGTTTCATTGTATTTGTGGACCTTTAGACATGCCTGGCTGACCAACTAAATAAGATGACTTTTAGCAACCTTTAGCCCTTACCTATAAATGATATCCAAGTCATAAATGTCAATTCAATCGTAACCCTGCAATGTACAAACAAGTTTACTGGCAGTTAAAGCAGTGTTCAAATATCTTCCATATTTATGATAGGATTTACTTGTAGCTGTGCTGTATTATTAATAAATTCCAATTCTTTTCACCCTGAATTATCTTTGTTATCATTCAACCAACGTGTACGAAAATAATGAAATATAACTTCATATGGACAATGTTTATTATTTATCTTAAAATTCATGAAAATTTTATAACAATAATGTCACAAGTCATACTTTGTATTCGAGTAAGGTGGGATACGAGTCTAAGACAATAACAGCTATCTAGTTTGTGGCACTGCATTTTCTTTTTTACAGATCCTTTCATTACTTCCTCTGTGATGAAAAATTCCTGTTAATAGCTAGGTCAACAACATATACAGACCACTAATGAAAATTTACTTCCTTACACAGCAGTATTTTATTACCCCCTTGAATAATATGTTTACCACATGAACTCCAACGGAAATCTGTATAGCACACCAGATAGGTATTTTAAAGTCAATATAAGGTAGTCAATTCTTGATTTTTTACAGAATCTGAAACGAGGAGCGACTCATTTGCCTGAAAAAAGCGCTCCACCAAAGAGAGCTGCTGCCATCGCNTGTAGAAAGAAAAAAGCGATTACTGAAAAATCAGATACAATATCCCACCATGGTTCAAGTGAAGAGATTCCATCTGAACCTGCACAAGAAAAAACAACTATGCAGAGAAAAAACAGTAAAAAAACAGGAACTGTGTTCAAGCCTTCTATTCCAACAACAGTCGATTCTCCTCAAATGCCTTCTACTTCCATGTCGAATATAGACAGCGATGTGCCTGGCCCTTCGAGAGGTGTCTCTGAAGCCACGCATGGTAAATCTGTGCAAGCGAGGACGTGCCATTCTGTGACCCAGGGCCTCCAGGTACCCATAGTTTCTTCGAGCGTTATCGGAACAAATGGCACGGAATGCGACGAAGATACAGTGCATCAAAAAAGCGATGGATATGATGCAACAACGCTATTACACAATGAAGTTTCTACTTCACAGCCTAGTAGCGGTAACTTTATTTTATTTTTATCATCGCTATCAAGTTCTTCATAATAAAATTTATTACTGCATCAGATGACTCGCCGTCAGTTGAAAATATCGTAAGGGCAAAACAAAAAGCTACGGATTGTGATGTTACTTCGAAATGTTCTACTGTTGGCAGCAGCACAGAGCCTATGCAACGAAAGAAAAGAGGGAGACCGAGGTGCTCTCCTCGGCAGGTAATCTATTGCATGCTTTCCATCCGTTAAGACTGAAAATGGGATTCCTTTTATTTCATACTGGGAAATCTTAGAAAATTGCAAAGCATACTTTGTACGCTCCTCAAAGTTATTGTTTTCTATTTGATAGTTGATATTACAGACTGCTTGATAAATACAAACATTGCTAGTGGAGTTACATTAGAGAGGCGATTTGCAAAACTTGTTGAAGCTATGACTAGGCTATAACACTGGTATATAAATAATCTGATGCGGATCAACATGCATGTCATAAAATAAGTATTTCATTATAATATAGTGTGATAAGCAACATTCAAGGTTCATTGAACTGTACATGTCAGGACATAAATTATGTATACAAAAAATGCCTCATTAACGATAGAAATATACTATGGAAACTACAGTAACATCCAGTGAGCATATATCCATGTTAATAATTGACCACAAAATAAAACAGTAAATTGAGTATCTGTAATTATAGGGACCGTTTCATTGTATTTGTGGACCTTTAGACATGCCTGGCTGACCAACTAAATAAGATGACTTTTAGCAACCTTTAGCCCTTACCTATAAATGATATCCAAGTCATAAATGTCAATTCAATCGTAACCCTGCAATGTACAAACAAGTTTACTGGCAGTTAAAGCAGTGTTCAAATATGTTCCATATTCATGATAGGATTTACTTGTAGCTCTGCTGTAATTATCAATAAATTCCAATTCTTTTCATCCTAAATTATCTTTGTTATCATTCAACCAACGTGTACGAAAATAATGAAATATAACTTCATATGGACAATGTTTATTATTTATCTTAAAATTCATGAAAATATTATAACAATAATGTCACAAGTCATACTTTGTATTCGAGTAAGGTGGGATACGAGTCTAAGACAATAACAGCTATCTAGTTTGCGGCACTGCATTTTCTTTTTTACAGATCCTTTCATTACTTCCTCTGTGATAAAAAATTCCTGTTAATAGCTAGGTCAACAAAATATATACAGACCACTAATGAAAATTTACTTCCTTACACAGCAGTATTTTATTACCCCCTTGAATAATATGTTTACCACATGAACTCCAACAGAAATCTGTATAGCACACCAGATAGGTATTTTAAAGTCAATATAAGGTGGTCAATTCGTGATTTTTTACAGAATCTGAAACGAGGAGCGACTCATTTGCCTGAAAAAAGCGCTCCACCAAAGAGAGCTGCTGCCATCGCAAGGTACCAAGGCCATTTTAAATTTTTGTTGTATACAATAATAGCAAATTCAGCAATGTACAAAGTTCAATTGAGGTGAAAGCTCAGCTGTGCTAATATTTCACAATCTTTGTTTTGTCTGTAAACAAGCTTGTCTGTGTGATCCTTGGCAGCATAAGTTAGTCACAATGATTGTTCAATTTCGCAAGATTTTGACTAAGATTCTTTTCAGTAGGAATTTCCTAATTGAATAAAAAGTGAATACTTTCTCCTTCACATTCAAGTAGATTGTGTAATCTTTGATCAAATGAATTGAAATGTAATGTAAGTAAACGTGGCAACCAAGTCATGTGCTAATAGATTTTACTGGAACCGAACCAATATCGAAGTGATATCAGTCGGCCATAAAATATGATATTACAAACCATACTTTGAACAAAATATAAACATTAGATACCCTATGAATTGCCCATTGGAATTATAGGAAACATGGTAAACATACTAATCTGTTCTTACAAATATTAATAGACCTTTAAACTATTTTGGGATCTGCTATGTAACTTACCAGTAATGTAATTACTAGATCGCCCTCGTGTCTGCTGTTTCAGAAATATTAGAGGTTACTGTAGCTGTAAATCTTTAGGCTGGTTATGTTTAGATATTTGATGTTTTTTAACTTTACTTTGATCGTACCTCCAACAATAATGTGTGGTTCAGTAAACTGAATATCTTGCTTTCAGTGCGTCCATGTTGTCCAATCTTCGCCAAAGACCAGCAACACTGGTAGATAAAGTGGTACATAAATCTTTCAAGGTAAGTGTTACACGATTTGAACATAAGGAACGTGCTTATTCCCACACCTAATTTCTGATTCGGTGCTAATTTGAGAATAGCTGTATCGCACCTAGTTTTTAAATATCTCAAACCAATCCTACAATTAATCGTAAAACTTCAGTGTTTTTATAACACCACACTGATATATTAATTAACGATATACATCAGTACTGGTAATAAAAAATAGACTAATTTTACAATTTTGAGAATCGATAAAATCATTAGATTGAATCATAGGTGATTTATTATACATTTATATCAAAATAAGATTGGTATGATACCAGTACATCTTCTAAGTGAATATATATAATATACTTCACTGAAGTTTACTACTAATTTTATTTTTTAGAATGGAGATCTTGTCTGGGGTCAAATGCGAGGTTTTCCTTCCTGGCCTGGCAAAATTGTGCGAGCGAGCGAAGTACGTGGAATCCAGCAGAGAGCACCTTTACCTGACGGGAAGGTCATACAATTTGTATTGTTTACATAATCCAATAAGTCTCTATTGTTATAATTCCTTTCTCTTTCATACCATGTGATGAAATGCTCTGTTTAATTCAATTGTTGTTGTTACATCAAACAGGTTTGGGTCAAATGGTTTGGTGATCACACGTTCGCGCAAATGAACCCGACAGACTTGAAAACCATGACCGAAGGACTAGAATTGCATCACAAATCTAGGAAAAAGGGAAGGACTAGGTAAAATAGATTTTTTTATTACATGAAATGTCTAAATACCAAAACATTTGGCTACACAAGTTTTTTTCTCATCAAACTTTACAAATCCATTCTACAATGTATTATAGGAATCGTAAAATCAGCATTCACTTGGAGACAGCCATTCAAGAAGCCGTTGATGAACTTGAACAGCAGCAGAAAGCCCTGGCTGCGAAGGTTTGTATGATAATCGAACCCCCTGTTCAAAGATATATAGACCTAATATTGTACGGTATATACTGAAATATTATTTCTTGCCAACAGAAAAGTGCCATTAGTGCTTCCACTTCATTAAGTGTCAGTCAAACAGAAACCAATCCAACTGAGATATTAAAACCACGCAGAGGCAGGAAAAGGAAATTGGTGTAAGTGACTCTATCCCTCTATCTTATGTGGCACAGTTTGATGAAACAACAAACGGTGTGTGGTAATATGTTGCTAATGATCAGAAGCTCACTGTTTAGTGCCGAATGTGTAAAATATGGTTACTGCTGTTAACTATTAACAAGAGATTATGTTTGCATGGTGTCATTTGACCCTTCACAGAAAGTCATGTAGGAACATTTAACAGATATTATCTATGTACAAGTTTTCTATTAATATTTAACAAATTTTACGATTAGCAATTTCGGTCAAACGGTATTTATGCTTGTTAGTTTGTAAAAGATTTATTATTGGGTGCCTTGTGCTGTAGATTATTTGATATGCCACTATATTCCACAGTAATTTTCTTTAGATGTTATGGGTAAATTGTATTTTAGATATAAATTGGTATCTTATCTCCATAGTCTCTTCTCTCTCTATATAATGGTACTGTTAAACTGTATGTCCGCCGTACATCTTTAAAACCATGTGACACTAAATCCAGTCAGAATTAAAATTATACATACTCACAAACAAGTTGGAATGTACCCATACAGCCATTTTGTAGTTTGAACCATGTTGCGTTAAATAACATTAGTAAATTAAAACGTTAGCCTTCGCGACGCTGCATGCAGCGGTTTTATGTTCAATATTTTATTGTGCATATTCGTTTCTAATTGCATTACCCACAGATGTTGGTATATACTTTCGGCATAAGTGGTATTAATTCAAACTGTTCCAATAGATTTTGTATAGATCTCACTAGCTGTCTGGCTGTTGAAAAGTTTTTTAGACTTTAGGAATACCTGAGATTACACATTTTTTATCATCAAGTTGACTTTACTAACATAATCTTTTTGATTCTCAAGATTTTTAATTTTTTTATAGCTGATTTAGGTTTACTTAACTTTGCACACCAGCACTTAGGGCGGTCTGCTCGAATCGTGATTGATGTTCAATCATGCGAGGTTGCCGTCTCTAAGGTTTTACGATTAGAATTTTTTACTTGCGAATTAGAAACTGTTAGTTTTGAGAGAAGGCTATGTTTATAGTACAATTCGAATCATATTTTTTCTTTCTATTGAATTCTAGTTTAATATTATTTTTTTAAGCAGCCAGATTTGGTAAATAAGTGCTATCAAGTAAATCGTGTGTATATAAAAGTACAGATACATTTTAAAATTAAGTTATTTAAGAACTGGCTAATCGGATTAGCGATTTTATCTCTTTTATGTTTGATTGTCGAATCAGCAATAAATTCTTTTGAAGATATTTAATTTCCATTTGAACTCGCATACTTCAGTGGCTCTGATGCGGAGTAGGCGCATAAGGAAATAAGTAGGTGGAATTTTGCTCGATACTTGCTATGATGTGGCAGTCGACTATTACCAGTAAAGTACTATTAATGATGACACACTAAATGCATATTTCAATTTTATGACTAATGTGACTAGTGTGCATCATATGCAGAAACAATGTAAGTTGTCAACATAGTACCTGAATCACTTAGATACAAATTTGGGTATGATATAAATTTACGTTTACTAATATATATTATTGTCATATAATAGTAAGTACTGTATATAAAATAGTGTATATTTCATTACAGATGATTCATGTTTAATGTATCAGCATTTGTCGTAACAAAATGATGCTATCTATAAATGTTGAAGATTGAGGTAACTATCGGTACGTCACATATTAGAACATTGTCTGTCATAGCTTTTGGTATGACTTATACTCGCAAGGAATATAGTTTGTTTTCCAGAGTATGACATCATCAGCAAATATAGAACTTTTGTCCGTCCAAATTTTATTTGGTGAATTGCCAGCACGTATTGTTATTGCCCATTGTAGAACTTGCAATGACACAGATAGATCCACTACTGTCCAAAGGGCAGTTATACCATAACTACTACTATCAAATAAGGAGGGTTTTGTGCAAGTGGATTTCAATCACAATTCACATCAAAAAAGAGATACAGACACATTACTTGTATGTAAAATAATAGGAGAATGACGGGTGATTACTATTATCTATTTCCTATCGTAACATTATAGAACGATTTCATTCTGTCTGTGCTACAACTACTTCCTATTAGAGTTTATTGATGCTCTGATTTTGTTTAGAACTCTGTTTTAACAGATATTAACTCCTTGCTGCCAACCAACTATCGTAATACAAAAGTTGAATTGAATGATCAATGAAAGTCGATGAATCTGTTAGTATAACTTGTTTATTATGCATTAAATTTGAATACCAAATCAATATAGTAACATGAAACAAAAGGAAACAAAAAATTATAAGTTCCGTGAACTTAACTGTGTTCAATATATGGTGATCAATTCAAATCGACATTTACCTAAAACGCACACGCATGTAAAACTAAATGCACAACAGGCCAGTAAATGAAGCTGATGTGATAAAAACGCAAAATTTAAATTATAAATAAAGCAAAAAGCCGGAGAATTTCCATTTTGAGGGTTGCACGAAAGTGTATATAAAACCTTCTTATATTTTGTAAAATAAACAGTGTCCTAAAATCAATTCGGAAACTGCCTTGCAATTTCATCTTTGTAATGGTTCTCCAATGCTTTACGCCTGAGCTTGAAGGCCGCGGTCATTAATCCCGACTCAGCTGTCCATGGTTCTGGGTCAAGTACCATCTTCTGTGGAATCTCGAATTTCTGAAGCTTAGCGGTTTTTGCCGACTCAAGAAGTGCTTTTTTTATTTCTTGCTCGATGGTCGAATTTTCACACAGTTCTTTTACCGATTTACCAGTCAATCCCTTGTTTGCGGCTAAGGTAAGGAGTGTCTTCTCATTGGGTACGATGAAAGCCAATGATGTGGGGTACGCACCGCTAGCGAACAGCCAGATATTGTCTATCAATGTCGAAGCTTTCAACTTGGATTCAATGTTACCCACGGCAATATACTCTCCATGGGAAAGTTTGATGAGATCTTTCTTCCGATCGATAATCTTCAAACTACCGTCTGCAAGGAATTCACCAATATCCCCAGTTTTGAACCAGCGCTGACCGTCTTCCTCTGTATAATCCTCAGCAGTTTTCTCAGGGTTTTGAAAATAGCCTTGAGATATTGTTGGGCCACCCAACCACACTTCTCCTTGAGGATTTGGCTTGTTCGTTGGCGAATAACCTCCCTCCTCCCATGTGACAAGTTTTATCTCGCAGCTTGCGACAGGCGGTCCCACCGTCCCTGTTGAATGATCGGTCAGCACTTGAGTCACGGTGCCGGCACCGCACGTCTCTGTTAAACCGTATCCCTGTCCCACAGGGCAGCACATGCAAACATTCATGAATCTCTGCGTCTTTGCATTGAGAGGAGCTCCTCCTGACAACATACATCTCACTTTTCCTCCAAGCAATGCCCTCGATTTCCCAAAGATGTACTTGTCAAGCGTAGGCGTCTTCTCACCTTTTTCCACGTATCCCAGCTTGTAATTATATGCATGATGGAAAAGCATTTGCCTTATATAACTCGATTCACTGACATTTTGCAGCAATGCTTTCCTCATGCGTTCCATAATTTCCGGGACCGCCGCCATCAATGTTGGTTTCAGCACGGTGGCATCGCCGCTTGTCCCCGGTTTAATACGACTCGATCTGTCCGACAACGTAAGGGGTGAGGAATAACCAATTTTAGCCCCACTGCAAACAAAAATAGTTTCCGCTGCGAGCTCCAGTACGTGAGCCAAAGGAAGATACGCAATGTATACGTCATCGGTTGTGAGATTGGGAACTCTCATTGAAATTCCTGTCATCCCAGCTATGAAGTTGCTATGGGTTATCATAACCCCTTTAGGATTTCCTGTGGTCCCACTTGTGTACATGATCAGCGCAATATCGCTGGGTTTGGGCGAAATCGTCTGAATCTCTTTCCCTTCCGGTGACGATCCGAGCGCAATAGCATCATCGAACGTAACGCACTTAACGTTTTCAGGCACTTCCTTTACTTTCTTATCGGGGTCCCAGTAAATAATATTTCGTAGTGTCGGGATATCTTTGAGGCATTTACCCAGTTTTGTTTTCAGAAGTGTTCCGCTCGTAATTACGTACTGTACTTCGGCTTGATTCAAGGAATATGCGATCCCTTCCTCGCCAAGCGTCGCATAAACGGTTATCAGGGTAAAATTGTGCTTCAAACACGCTTGCGCGGAAATCATCCATTCCGCTTGCGTTTCGAGGAAAATACCGATTTTTTCCCCGGCTCCGAGCCCAAGAGCTCCCAGACCCCTGCCGAGATTACACACCTTCTCGTTCACCTGGTCGTAGGTGAGCCATTTGTAGTCGCCGAACGTGGCCTTTTTGAAGACCTTGCCGTCGGGTTGAGCTTCGTCGCTTTCTGATAACAGCTCTCGCGTTCCTAGGCAATCTAATTTACTGTATTTTTTCGCCGCGTTCATAAACGCCTGATCAATCGTACTGCAGTCGTATCTCGTTGTCTGTAGTTCATTAAAGCTTTCGACGCAGCGATATGGTGAAGATGGGTCATTCGCCTTCGTAGGTTTAGCTCTTGTTTTACTTGCCATTTTCTGCGTGTCGGATAGTCTTAAGACTAATATCACTGACGTATAGTTTAAAATACCTGGAAAATAGGAAACTTTAGACAATTTGTATTGGCAGTAACAAAGGCAGTTAGGATAATGATAAGTATCGCGTCCTCAGCGAGCCTTTATATTGTGTAGCGGTATTTTTAGCGCGAAATCTCGGCGACAAACTAGCACTGTCGAGCGTTGTGAACAACTGAATTTATAAACCTGTCACCACCATGCTTTCGATGCCTTTCTACGACAACCTTTCGTATCCAAAGTACACAGTCGCACTGGGAACAACACTGTTCCTTTCAGTCTTTTAACCGCTGTGATACCATGTAATATGCCTGAGATTACTTAGTCACTGAAGTGGACTTTGTATTTATCGTAACATGTAGTGAAACGAGAGAAGAGGTTACTCGTGGTCAGAACGTGCTCAACGGTCGATATTACTATCGCGCCAGAGTAACCCGATTACGTCGTTCGAAATCATAATATTGGTATATAATATATACTGTATATATCATATTTAATTCATATGCAGGGAAACCTCCATCTTCTCCGTGCTTAGATGATGTGCGTTACGTGACGAGTGAAAAATATGTCTATAACCATGAAAGTTGAACCATCCCCCAAGCTAAATTAAATCGGCCACGTGTTTGACGCCTGCAACTGGTTCAATTCAGTTCACAATGAGCTCAGTCAAGGGCCGCTGTGCTAGGTCGATATTATCCTAATGTCAATAAGACCACGATTACAGTACCCAGTTCCTTCAGATATAGAGGTTGAGTGCTTGCGTTTGCTTACAAAGACTTAATATTTGTGCTGAATAACTCGGTTACTCTGATTATGCTGATAAAGCGTTAACACTCGATATATAGCAACACCTCGAATCTAGTCCAGATCAACTACAAAATATATTACCTTGCAGTACTGTACAGAATCAAAAGGGAACATTTTCTAAGAGAAATAAACTTTTCTTTTGTCTGTGGACTACAGAATTAATCAAAGCTTTTTCTGTTAGGACATATCAGATATCAACTTCCTCGATAGCGATACAATTCCAACGGTTCTTTGGGACTTCAAGATTCATTTTCCCTCGAACAAGTACAGTACTGTTCGTTACATAAATATATCCGATTATGGGTAATCAAATGATTTCGACGTCAAAGCAAATACGACGAATTAGGTCACACAAACGTTCCTACATATGTCGCGTATGACCCGAAATTATCAACCTGACGTCTCATGCCAGAATGGTGAGAAATATAAATAACTTCAAAACCGCTCATTAAGAAAACGCACCAGATCACATGCAAAGTATTAAGTATGATTTGGTATGTGCAGCAGAGGAACCACGGAATGCGGTTCCGTGAAAATCTGAAGAAGAATTGCGGCTTGATAAACGTAGCATATAAAATTGACGAGATTTTTGGGATCCGAATTTATGATCCTAAGGTCTTTTGCAAGAACGGCAAGAAAAATGAATAACAACAAAATGCCGAATTCAGAATAAACGCACATAAACCACATGTAAAGTATAGAATAAGTGCTACAGAGTGTGGTTCCATGAAACACACATGCGGTCATGGAGTCTATAGCCGCTATCTGTGAATTGTATTTTTTTAGGTTCCGCCTATTCGATGACTGCACTAGAGTAGCATGGTATGAAATTACCGTCGAAAATTACAGGACAACCCAGACCATAATAGCTGTCTTTCTTTCCCTGACTTCTTGCTCAATAATGGAGGTCTCTGCTGTTCCTTATCTGGTCTAATCTTCACCGTAGAGACCACTACTATTGTGACATCACGAATATTGTGTAGCAGTAAAATGACTGTGTGAATCTTTTCAAAGGGAAGATGCTTTTGAGCATAGAAACTAAAACATTGATTTAATAAACCACTGTCATAAAGTATATAATGATCTTTACAATCGGTGGGAAATTATTGTCTTGTGGCTGGGAACTTGAGCAAAAGCTTATTCATGGCCTGAAGCGTTTGGGCTCCTCCAGTGGCAGTGGACTACTAGCCACTTTCACTTGATAGCGACATCAGCATTTAAAAAACAGCACGCACTGTGTCTTGTCGTGTATAGTATAATTTATTTAGACGTGTGGCTTTTTAAATTCATCGCTAATAACGGATAAATAAATGTAGTATTTTTGTTATTATGCTTTCTCTCTTGGGTAGTGGGATTTTCGTGTTTTTGTTCCCGTGGTTTGGAAGTCCCTTCGCAATTTTAGTATTTAACATAATTTCAAAACGATAAAATCATTTCTATTCTTTTTTTGTCTCGGTAATTTAGCGCAGTGTGGTTTAACATAATTGGCAAAAATTTTAGCATGAAGTTGTTTTATATCTACTTGATTAAGTATAAGGGTAATCGCTGACGGTTTCAGAATATTATCGGTTGTCGTCATTATAGTGTCATGCTAATTAAAGATATTTAACGTTAAATATATGAACTCGAATCTGGTTAAAAAGTAGATGACTTGTAGGATGAAACTCGTCACGTAACAATGGCGGCCGTCATCGTCGATGTTTCATTTAATCATTTTAATTCCGCTGGTTGAATTAGATTAGATAATAATAACGGTACTGCGTTCACATATGCCAATCTATATGATATTTCCGTATTCAAATATTTTGCGTTATATTTGCCTCTAACCCAGATCGTATATTCGCACTCGTATACAACTGATCCCTTCATGACTGTGTGGGTTTGTGGTTGTTTGATTTTAGGATAGAGCTTGGTGTTGCAATGTTTTTGGTTAATCCTGAGCTTGTGTTTGTTAACATCAATAGGGGTTGGGGGTGTCCCTTGTATCTATATGGTCAAGAGCAAGTTTATCTTATGGTAGTGCAACCCTGTTTATTTTGCAAGTTCCGCCCTTGATATTTCATAAAAAGTATTAGGCTCATGTGTTTATGGGTCAAGTGGTGTTCTTCAGCATATCTTCATGAAATATTTTATGAATGAATAATTTTGTGCTGAGAATTTTGACTTGACATTAACCAATATTTCTATGAATTAATTTAGAATCATTAAAATTAAAAAATCCCAAGACTTGAAGAGTTACAATGTCGAATGCCGAAGCAGATGAAGAGGAGTTGGATGCGCTCGACAATGACAATTCTGAATATGCCAGTGCTAATGACAACTTCGAGATGGAGCGTCCAAGAAAAAAATTGAAGAAGAAAGAGAGAGCTAATAGAAAGCCGAAAAAGAAGAGAAAAAACGAGGCCAGTGATGATGATGACATGTCAGCAGGCGATAGTGATGCTGCAATGGAGGAAGATGAAAAACCCAGGAAGAAAAAAAGGAAGGAGAAGAAGAGGAGATTGGAAGAGAGAGATTTGAAATCTTCCAAAGAAATTTTTCAAGATCTTGATTTACCGCAATGGAATTACGAATACTCGGAGGAAGAATATCGCACCTACACGACCTATAGACTTTTCAACCAGTTTGCTAGAATCAAAATTCTCACTGACTACCCTGGAATTGCAGTGACAAAAATTAACCCATTGATATCTGCTTTATGGAGAGAATTTCAGTCGTCAGAACAGTTTCAGGAAGCTCAGTTTGAGTGCAGCAGCAACGCACCATCTTCAGGAGTGCCAACACCGACGATGATGGCTGTGGAATCGGCCGATTCGCCGCAACCCAGTGTAACTCGTGGTCCAACGGCATCTGTTGATGTGGCCCTCCTCGACAAGAAAAGTCGGTCTCGCAGCAGCACGCCTAAGTTGGGTTCCAAGAAGGAGAGGAAAGTCGCACCCTTGCGTATTCGACTGCCAATGAAGCGAAGGAAGAAGGATGCTTCAAGCGAAGACGAAAACACGCCTTCTGAAAACGATTCCGACATTGATTTCGAAGAATCTCTTGCCGCAGTGGTGGAGGATTCGAAGACCGAAAAGCCTTTGCTGAAAAGATCTAGCAAAATTAAGAAAACAAAAGTGAAGAAAAAATCACTGAAACCCAAAATCAAGGATCGCACTGAAGAAGGCTACGAAACCGACCATCAGGATTATTGCGATGTTTGCAAGCAAGGAGGCGAGATTATCCTGTGCGATTCGTGCCCTCGTGCTTTTCATCTCGTCTGTCTCGATCCTCCTCTTGATAAAGCTCCGGAAGGAAAGTGGCCATGTCCTGTTTGCCAAGATCATGGCATCAAGCCGAAAGAAAGCGATCCAGAGTTTTCGGAGGAAGAAGAAGAAGAATCGCAAGATGAAGATGAACATATGGAGTTCTGTGCCGTTTGTAAAGATGGCGGGGACTTATTGATCTGCGACACATGCCCTAACTCATACCATCTAAATTGTTTAAACCCTCCGATGGTTGTCGTGCCTGATGGTGAATGGTCCTGTCCGAGATGTACTTGCCCGAGACCCAAAGGCAGGCTGGAGAAAACTCTCTCCTGGAGATGGCGTGATGCACCTTACACTGAAGTTCCTGTGGATCATACCGAAAGCGGCAAAAAGAAACTGTGGGGATATAGACAGAGAGAATTCCTTGTGAAATATCACAATCTTTCTTACTGGGAAGTGGAATGGATAACAGAGCTACAACTGGAAATCTATTTTATACATCAGTGGAGAACCTACTCACGTCGTAACGATCTGGAAGAGGAGCCCATGTTGGAATGGGACGACGAGTGGACGAACAAAGACCTCGCAGAACGATTCTACAAGTACGGCATTAATCCTATCTGGATGACCATACACCGCATCATCAATCACAAGAAGGTGGGACGCAGCAGCCAGATACAGTATTTGATAAAGTGGAAAGATTTGGGGTATGACAAGGCGTCGTGGATGTATGAAAACAATGAAATCCCCGGCTTCAAGGAAGCTGTTAAAAAGTACAATGAGCATCGCGAGAGCATAGAGGGACCTTTGCGAGAAAAGAGTAAGAAAAAGAAGAGAAAGGAAGAAAAAAAGAAGGATGACAGGCCAGACCCCTCCGAAAAGTTTGAAGACCAACCAACGTATATTACCGATATAGGAGTCTCCCTTCATGACTATCAGTTAGAAGGTCTCAATTGGCTTCGGTTTTCATGGTCTCAGGGAACGGATGTGATTTTAGCAGATGAAATGGGTCTGGGTAAAACCATTCAAACTATAGTTTTTGTGAAGTCATTGGTTTGCGAAGGACACTCAAACGGTCCGTTCTTAATCTCAGTACCGCTGTCAACCATGGTGAATTGGGAGCGTGAATTTGAATTGTGGGCGCCAGAACTGTATGTAGTCTCTTACTACGGTGGCAAGGATTCTCGTGCTGTTATTAGAGAACACGAATTTTCATTCGTAGAAGGTGCGATACGGTCGGGGAACAAAGCGTACAAGTTGAAAAGTGGTTGCCACGTCAAATTCCATGTTCTCCTGACATCATATGAAATGTGCACAATAGATGCTGCCACTCTATCCTCAGTAGACTGGGCTGCTGTATGCATTGATGAAGCTCACAGACTGAAAAACAACCAGTCGAAATTCTTCCGTGTTCTCTCTGAATACTCGTTTGCTCACAAGCTGTTACTGACTGGCACTCCGTTGCAGAACAATTTGGAGGAATTGTTTCATCTTCTCAATTTCCTATGTCCAGACAAGTTTAACGACATGGAGGGTTTCTTGGACGAATTCGCAGACATTTCTCAGGAGGACCAAATAAAGAAGCTTCATGACATGCTTGGTCCTCACATGCTACGTAGGCTCAAAGCAGACGTCTTGAAAGGTTTGGCATCGAAGAGTGAATTCATTGTCCGTACTAATCTATCACCACTGCAACGCAAATTTTATCGCTACATATTAGCCAGAAATTTTGAAGGATTAAATTCTCGCGGTGGTGCACATAACTCTTCTTTGCTTAATATCATGATGGACTTAAAGAAGTGCTGCAATCATCCATACCTGTTTAACAAGGCCGCCGAAGAAGCCGCCAGGTTGCCGAACGGTGCTTACGAAGGACATGAACTGATCAAGGCAAGTGGAAAGTTAGTAGTTTTGCACAAAATGTTGAGAAAACTGAAGGACAATGGAAATCGGATTCTGATATTTTCTCAAATGACTCGCGTATTGGATATTTTGGAAGACTTCATGGAATATGAAGGATACAAGTACGAACGGATAGATGGCTCAATAACAGGATCTCTTCGTCAGGAAGCTATCGATAGATTCAATGCCCCCAATGCCCCGCAGTTCTGCTTCCTGCTTTCGACTAAAGCCGGTGGTCTGGGCATCAATCTTGCTACTGCAGACACTGTTTTTATCTACGACAGTGATTGGAACCCCCACAACGACATCCAGGCTTTCAGCAGAGCTCATCGGATAGGTCAATCCAACAAAGTTATGATATACCGATTTGTTACAAAGAATTCTGTGGAGCAAAGAGTAGCTCAAGTTGCCAAACATAAGATGATGCTGACTCATTTAGTTGTGAGACCAGGCATGGGATCTAAGGGAATCGGTATTTCAAAACAGGAGATGGACGATATCCTGAAATTCGGAACAGAAGAACTGTTCAAAAATGATGATGATACCGAGAATAACGATTTCATTCACTATGATGACAAAGCGATTGACAAGCTCCTTGATCGCAGTCAAGCTGGAATCGAGGAAAAAGAAAAGGAACAGAATTCGCAATACAACGAATATCTTGATTCCTTCAAGGTGGCAACGTACAAGTTCAGCGAAACGCAGGACGAACCCGAGCAAGAAAGAGAAATTATCAAAGATGAAATGGACACACCTGATCCAAATTACTGGGAGCGCTTGCTAAGACATCACTACGAACATCAGCAGGAGGAACTTTCATCTACTCTTGGAAAAGGTAAGCGTATTCGCAAACAGGTTAACTACTACCATGCTCACAACGTAACAGAGCAAGAACGTGAATGGGAAGACAATGGAAGTGACTACAGTGCGCACAGCGAGGCGGGAGAAGATGACGAAGAATTTGATGATCCGATAAGAAGACGTGTCAGGCGGGAGGCGAACAAGCCTCTTCCTCCTATGCTTGCTAGGGTCGGTGGTAACATTGAGGTGCTAGGATTCACAGGTCGCCAGAGAAAAACCTTTATCAATTTCGTAATGCGATATGGAATGCCGCCTACAGACAACTTTCAACCACGTTGGTTGGTACGAGAACTGCGTGCCAAGACTGAAAAGGAATTCAGAGCTTATGTTTCACTTTTCATGCGGCACTTGTGCGAACCGGGCTCCGATAACTCGGAGGCCTTCTCCGATGGAGTACCCCGTGATGGTCTATCCAGACAGCTTGTTTTAACAAGAATTGGCATCATGGCATTGATAAGTAAAAAAGTGAAAGAGTACAGAAAAATCAACGGAGATTGGAGTTTTCCTCAGTTGAATCCTGTTTGGCAGATGAAACAGATGGCAGACAATAACGCTATCACCCATACTTCGGTGCCATCTTCTATCAAATCTGCTTCTTCATCTGTCGGCACTTCGCCTGCTGCTACTCCGTCCACATCGAAGCCAGAATCGCCATCTGAAGACAAAGAAAAGACAGATCAAAAAACAGAAGAAGCTCAAGAAGAGGACGGGAAGACGGAGGAGAAATCTTCAGATAACAAAGAAGGTGCAAAGGCATCAGAGGATCTTGAAAATATGGAGGTGGAAGAAGCCCTGCAAATGAAACAGTCTACTACGCTTTCAGAAGATAAAGTGAAAAAGGAAGATAACCATACTCCACTAGACTTGACAGAAGATGCAGAATCGAATGAAAATGAGCCAAAATCAGAAGAAACACCAGCAGAACCAAAGCAAGAGCATCCAAAGTTCATGTTCAATATTGCAGATGGTGGATTTACCGAACTACACACCTTATGGCAGACTGAGGAGCAAGCTGCCATTCATTCCGGGCGCATAAACGAAATATGGCATAGACGCCACGACTACTGGCTCATTGCTGGCGTAGCCACACATGGATATTCTCGCTGGACGGACATTCAGCATGACCCACGTTTTGCCATAGTAAATGAACCCTTCCGTGCCATGAACGAGAAAGGGAATTTCTTGGAGATGCAGAATAAATTTCTTGCGAGACGTTTCAAATTGCTTGAGCAGGCTCTTGTCATAGAAGAACAACTTAGAAGAGCCGCATTCCTTAGTTTGTCACAAGACGCCCACCATCCTGCCATGGCTCTGAATGCTCGATTTGCAGAGGTAGAATGCTTGGCAGAAAGTCACCAACACCTGTCTAAAGAGTCTCTGGCAGGCAACAAACCTGCTAATGCAGTATTGCATAAAGTGCTAAATCAACTTGAGGAATTGCTTGCGGATATGAAAGCTGACGTCAGCAGACTACCAGCGACCTTCTCTCGAATCGCTCCTGTCGCAGCGAGGCTACACATGTCGGAGCGTGGCATCCTTAACCGCCTGGTGCAGCAGCAGAAAGACAAATCACAAGAACAACAGAAACTGTCGGTCCACGAAATGCAGCCTGGACAATATCCACCTTTTGAATCCGTACCGCATGGACCATTTACTTCTGGACAGCCTTTGACTAATATTGGTTCAAGCGCTAAAGATCCAAGTGGCAAAGTGAATTACAGCCAAATGTTAAAACAGCATGATCGTACAGGAACAGAAACAAGTGTTATAACTATTGAAGATTGAGTTACTATGGAAATAAGTTAGCTGATAGACAAATTGATTCCGTATAGCTGAATTCACATTGTTACACTTTGGATTCTATTCACTGCTGTTGTTATCTGTTGTATATATATTTAGCTTTGCACTGGAAAATATTATACAGAGTAATAGGTTAATGTCAATGTTATAGACTGAATAGGATAATGTGTGCCTTGTGTAATGATCTACTATCTATTTGCATGGAGCATTGATCTATTTGAATATAGCATATGCAGTTAAAGAGTTCCAAGGTTGGTGCATATTGTTATAATCGTAGCAATGTATTAAAGAATGCTAAGCATTGAATTCTGTGAGTCACTGCAGGATACTGTTTATAAATGCTATTCAATAGTCATTGGTATATATCCGTTTTAGTTTTGGAATAGACAGTAGTTAGGTGGGTTTGGGCTATTTGTTCTAACCGTATCAATTACAGGAAGCATGGTTAGTCAATTCGCAACTTATTTGATGTAATTCAGCAACCACCTAGTTACTTAACCCTAACTTTAAAGGAGAATAACGGTAGTTTGCTGTGCATATGATACTTATATGTAAATATTCGTTATGGAATTCTACATTCATTGATGTGTCATATATAGTGGGACGGCAATTGGTCCACGAGTTATTGAGGGTTGTTCAACGCGGGGTCACTCGTTACGGCCGACTCGAAATAGGTATTCGAGTTTCGAAATAGATTTTATCGGGGTTAACCTAAATCAATCGACCCAATTTTTTCAGGGAATGTTGGTTTATGTATCCCGTCTCATATGTGCTAATTGTAGCGTGATTGGATCATTAGAAGTCTATATAGAAATATTGATAGTACTTTGCCATCTAGCGGTTGTAAGTTTTCACTTAACCGTTATAAATGATCCAACAGTGACACCTAGCGTTGTACTTCACCTAACGTTTATACATGAACTTCTAATGATCCCATCACCCTACAATTAGCACATATGAGACGGGATACATAAACCAACCCTAACTACAAAATTGGGAAGTTCATTTATAAGCGTTTATAGATCAGTAACCCGGGACCGGTCCATTCGAACTTCAAGAAACCGGCGACTAAAAACTCCGGCGCCTCACGTACCCCACATGTCTGTGCGCTAATGTAGGTTGCGTCTTCGAAATAATTGCCTCCCCCCACCTCATCTGTCTTTTGCTTCTGATTCTTCATTTTTAAACAGGAAATGTCCAGACGTTTTCTGATCGTGTTAGCCCAAGACCATTTTACATTTCGATTACCCGAAATAGAATCCGTTGCTTCATTGCTGGGATTCAATCTAAGTGATATATGGGATCTATGGTATTTAAACAAAGGGTGTCCTCAAGGAAATCAAGTAGATGGTCAAGATGTTTCTAATGTTCAAAATAATATATACCATTCTGAAAGATGTCCGTACCTTGTCTTGAAGAATATAGAAAAAGAGCACGTTGAAGAAATAATGTCCAGGACACTTTTTGGACGGATGGCATATGAAATATGGGGGCATGGGAAGACGTACAAAGAACTAAAAAATTCTTTAAAGACTTATCCAAATGAACTGAAGGAACCATTCTTTAATAGCAAGTTAACTTTTTGTCTGCGTGTAAAAGCTTGCGGTCATAAAGTTTCATTAGAGGAGCAAGTAGAAAAGATTGATAGCCTGGAGGATGCTTTACCTTTTCAAGGTACTGTTAACCTTAACTCACCTGACAATGAATTTCATGTCATTGAAGATTATGGCCCGCACACAGGAAAAAAGAGAACGTCCCCTCCTCATTACATGTACTTTGGTAGGCTAATTGCAACAGGCCAACGTTGTTTGTTAGATGAATACAGCATCAAGAAACGAAAATTTATAGGTAATACTTCGATGGATGCTGGATTGGCATTCATCATGGCAAATTGTGCCAAAGTGGACCAAGGTAGCTACATCTGCGACCCATTCGTTGGGACAGGAAGCCTCCTCATAGCGGCAGCGCGTTTCGGAGCGGTTGTTACTGGTGGAGACATTAACTACAATATCCTCCATGCGAGAGGAAAATCATCACGGGTAGGGGCTGGTTATAGAGAAAAAGATGAAACTGTTCATCACAGTTTATCAGAATATGGTTTAGGGCATCTTTATGGAGACGTGCTTCTTCATGATGCTGCTAGAAGTCCTTGGCGTACATTTGATAGCGGGAGCAAGCATGGAATATTTGATGCGATCATCACAGATCCTCCTTACGGGATTCGGGAGAGCTGCACCAGAGTCGGCACAAGCAAACCAGATGTGCCTGATACCACACAGTTTGAACAGCACTTTCCTGAGCAGACTGCCTATCACCTTGACGATGTTTTCACAGACTTGCTATACTTTTCCGCACAAACTTTGGTTCCTGGCGGTAGGCTCGTGTATTGGATTCCTGTTTACAGGCCAGAATACACAGACGATGTAATTCCAAGACATCCTAGTCTACGCTTGGTTTACAATTGTGAGCAAAAACTTAGACGGCAAACATCAAGACGTTTGATTGTTATGGAAAAGCTAAGCTTGGAGGATTGCAATCATTCATCTGATGTTTCAATACCTGACAATAAGTTCAGTGGCCATAATTCTTTCAGGAACAAATATTTTAAATTGCCGAAAGATTCATAGCACTTGATTTGTATTACTTATTTTCTATTGCATGAATTAACTCTGCATTAGGTTTGAGAGTCTCATGATCTTAGTAACTTGTATATGTTTGTGTTATACAGTATATGTATTTTCCTAGGAGGATTTTTGTGTAGTAAACCGAATTTTAATGTGATTTTTGTTAATTCAAATCAAGTGATAAAATATAAACTTATTCCTGATTGGAGTTTCATTGTGAAGATGTCTTCCAAAATTTATCTAGGATTTGACTTCAGTACCCAGCAGGTAAAGATGTAATGAAGATTGTGAATACTTTTTGCTTTTGAATTGAGCATAAATTATTTATCTTAAGGTCAAAGTCCTTGCTATCACTGATGATTTGTCTATAATTTATGAAGAGGCTGTGCAGTTTGATGCAAGTTTACCTGAATTCAATACTGAAGGTTTGTTATGAGCAATTATTTTTGAGTATTACATTTCTTAGGAAAGGGAAATATTGATACTGATATGCCAACTTAGTAGGCAATATTTTATTATTAGTGTATGATATAGTTGCGAAGGGGTTCACAAACTTCTTATTAAGTGGAGCCCTATCATGTGGGAATTTTTGCAGAGCCCCTTTTCATTATTCACCACTTGTCCATTTTGAAGGGTTAATAAATCAAGTGCGTTTCTATATTCTATGGCATGATAGAATTTTCAATGAGTTATGATCTATGGCTTCACATTTGTCTTTGTGTAATCACGGAGAACTATAAGATTGAGCGGCAATTAACAAATAAATTACTACAGTATTGAGTTCAAGCTGACAGTAGTGGCCACAGAATCTGGAACCTTATTTAATTTTATGTAATCAGGCTGTGTAACATGAAGGGTCTCTGCAATAAACTAGCTTATCAACAAAAAGTTTTGTTATCTCCTGCTAGCTCATATAGTTTGCTGTAATAAATCATTGATATTATGTGGATAGGTGGGGTACACATACATGCAGACAAGTTAACGGTAACAGCACCTACTTTGATGTGGGTGAAAGCTCTAGATCTATTGCTAGAAAAAATGGAAAGGAATAATTTTGATTTTTCTTCTGTTGCTGCTCTCTCTGGAACTGGCCAGGTATTTTTTAATGTAATGATCAGGTCTATAAATACTGTTAAGATTATTCAAAGTATTATATTTCGTGTTGAAGTAACATGAATGGCTAATATATACTTATCATTTCTTAGCAACACGGCAGTGTTTACTGGAAGACGGGATCGATAGATTTACTGAAAAACTTGAAAACAGAAGCCACCCTATCAGAGCAACTACAGGAAGCATTCTCCGTCAATGATTCTCCTATCTGGATGGACTCGAGCACATCCAGTATATGCAGGTATTCATCAATCTGATAAAATGTAGGATTGGAAATATTTCACGAATGGTTGCAGAAAATTGGAAGAAGAAATTGGTGGAGCACAGAGACTCGCCGATATAACTGGTTCGCGAGCATATGAGAGGTTTACGGGAAATCAGATTTCGAAGCTTTATCAGACAAATCCAGATGCATACAATAATTGTGAGGTTTGTACTCATGTGTTTGCTAATAGGTTTACTCAGTTAAAACGAAGTAATTTTCTGAAAGATATCTTTGTATAATATACCTTCCTGCGAAGGGTTCTAACTACCAATCTAAATAAAGCAATTAATTGCAGAGAATATCCCTTGTGAGTAGTTTCGCAGCCTCCTTGTTTCTTGGAAATTATGCTGCGATTGATCACAGTGACGGCTCTGGCATGAATCTACTGGATATCAGGTATAAGTTATTCTACTTCACACAGTATGCAATAAAAAAATTGACTCACCTTTCATCTTAAAGCACATTTTTCAATATTTTTATATCTTGTGCAATTACTGTATTACTTAGAACCAAGAAATGGAGTTCAGAATGTATAAAATATACCTCACCCAATCTTGAAAAAAAGCTTGGTGAACCTCAACCATCCTGCACTGTTCTTGTGAGTTGTCTGCTTCTTTGTGTTGTTTATTTATATCATACAATTTGATGCATCAAGGATGCAGGATCCTTTCATAAAATTCTTTGTTTAAATTGGCAGGGTTCAGTGTCTACATACTTTGTGAAAAAATATGGTTTCAATCCAGGATGCAAAGTAATTGCTTTCACTGGAGACAACCCAGCATCATTGGCCGGGTGCCGACTGCAGGTTCGAAAAGTTAAAATTTCTTCAGCTGTTTCTTGAGAAAAATAAATTAAACTAAATTACCTTTGTATACAATCGATTTAGCGTGGTGATGTCATTGTTAGCTTGGGAACATCCGATACTTTGTTCCTATGGCTGGACAAGCCGAAGCCTGCGATGGAGGGACATGTATTTGTAAATCCTGTCGACAATCAGGCATACATGGGATTACTTTGGTATTAATTTTTATAGTTGAAGTGTATCCAGTAGTTTATGTAGAAAGATTTCTGCTGGAGTAATAATGCCTATTGTTCCAGTTACAAAAATGGGTCGTTAACAAGAGAGAGAATTCGAAACTCTGCTGCCGGTGGATCTTGGAAGACTTTCTCAGATTCTCTACGAAATACACCATCCAGAAATAATGGAAAAATTGGCAAGTTACTAGTGCAAGCTTCAGTTATCATCCTGGGTAAACTAATGCAGGGCCCATAGCAAAGCTTATTAGTGGGATCTGGCAATTACCAGACAAAAAACATAAAGCTGGAAACCGGTAGCATTCCATACAACATATACTCTGTCAAGCTTGCAACTAATAAAACATTGTAATAACTTTTAAAAAAAAGGAAAGCATTTCTGTATTGACTGTAGTTGAATATACGTACATTATGGAGAGTGTGACAGGTTCAAACAATAGCTTACCTGTTTGTTTGTTTTTGACAAAAACCTTTAGGTATTTATTATGATGTCCAAGAGATTACTCCAAGCGCAGTGGGTGTTTACAGATATGACGAGAGCAATAAAAAAGTATTGACGCATTTCATAATTGTTCCAACGGTGATAAGGTTTTTGAAATGGCTTTTGTTTTGTGTTAGGTTAATAGTTTCAGTAATGATGAAGAAGTGAGAGCTGTTATTGAAGGACAATTTCTGGCAAAGCGTTATCATGCTGAACAACTTGGCTACACATTGCAGAAGTCATCAAGAGTACTGGCTACTGGTGGAGCTTCAAGCAATCCTGAGATTTTACAGGTTTTTAATACGTCATAGCTGAGAATCTGCTTCTTGGTGGAAATATAGAACATGAGAATCCCTTTCAATTCTGTGTTGATAAAAATTTCGGATGCTTCCATCTAGTGTCAAAAGTTTTGTTTTTAAACGATATAACTCTACCCTCGCACACCTATCTTTCATCATTCGATTTTAATTTCAGGTTTTATCCGATGTGTTCCAAGCTCCAGTATATATTCTTGACACTTCAAATTCCGCCTGCTTGGGATCTGCTTATAGAGCGAAGCATGGTATTGGCTCTTTCTCATCTGGACAATGGTCAATTATGTTACAATTAATGTACAATGATAATTATTCTTATCACACAGGTTTAATAGGTGGAAGTAAAGTATCTTTTCAAGATGTTGTTGCCTCTGCACCACCATATAAATTAGCTGCTTCACCTAAGCCGATTGTCTATGATGTTGATAGATTTGGTCGCCTTGAATCTTCGATTTTGTCAAGCGTATATAACTAATTTCAATTGCTACTTCCAAATTCTTATCTTGCTGGATCGCAGTAATTATCGTAAAATGATTGTGCAATAATTTCATTGAATGATGCTTATAAGAGGATTCATCTGGAAGAGGTGCTTTATCTGTTTTTGTGGTAATTCAATGTTTCTTGTATAGTGTCACTAGGTGTCATATGGTACATATAAACGCAGTAAACGGCAATTTATCTCTACCTCGGTTTTACCAGTTATAGTACAGTGTTAAGTAAACTTTTAATAAGTAAGTTCGAAACTATTGCATACAATGGACATCATGGTATCATTCCCCTTGAACATGAGGGGTCGTACTCATCAGTATGAATAGCTCTACAGGTAAATATGATAATGCTAAATTTTGAATAACATTTGGGTACATTGATTAAACCGAATTTTTAAGATTATGGTTTGAAACATGATAATGATTGTCTATTTCCGCGTCCATGTTGTTTTTGACAGAATACTAGACATTTCTTTATCGCAACCGGCTGAGTCATATTCTGTGTTTTCTCGTGAAGTGAAGATTGTCTGCATATATTTAGGTTGTGAATTCTTCTCTTTCGGTATATAAGTTGAGCGTTTTCGGTCTCTGCTAAATACGGGTGAAAGAGTTCAACCTGTTAAAGAATACAAAAACCGATGTGTTTTGGTTTCCGGTCTTTCTACTCGAGTGACTTAGCCGGTAATGGAGCGTTGGGTCTGCGGTGTTTCGTCTCCAAAGAGTGTTGTGGTATATGCAGGAACCCGCTGGTTTTAGAACCATTATTAAACCAGTCTTGTTAAAATGTTCTATTGCGTGACTCGAACTAATCCTCGTGATATTGTGAGTAAATTTTAACCCTGTTATACTCGTCTCGTTCTACTCCCATTGTATAAGAGTACGTGTTTGAATTATCATTGTACCGTCTCTTCGATAGCAAGTTACCAGAAAAAGTAACTCACCCAACAAGTTCACTTGAACAGTCAGTATAATGTCAAAAGCAGTCTAGACAAGACTCGTTGGCAATAACTGCGGCATTACATTGAGGAAGTTGTTGAAATTTTCTGGTTTCATGAAATAATTGAAAAATAGTTGTTATATATACATATCATCAAGATTCGACTTTGTATTGGTTTTGTCGACATCTATCCCTGGTTTCACACATCCCTGCTTGTTTTCGCAGTTTAACATATTTAGCTCGACCCACAAGATTGAAATGGATGATTGATTTTCCGCTATGCTACAGAAATTGATGTTCCACTTTGCTTCAATGCAATTGTTTGAAGTTTATAGTCTAGGTTTATTGCAGTCGGCAATTGAAAGTCTGCAATGATCGCCCTAGTTTACGCTGTCCGGTTTCATCTACGCAGCTTGAATATGAACGTCTTGCTATATGTCATTGTATTGTAGTTGTTAAGTGGAATTTGGTAATTAAAACGTACTGTTAATAGTATATACCTCCGCCGATGAAAACAATGGCTAGTTTTATGACTTGAAAGCTGTGACCCAGATTCGCTTGCCAAAGAACATGGTTTTACGAATACTAAACAATGTAATGAGAATGACATCTTAACATCAAGGCAACTTGTCGGCTTCTATTGACAATCACACTTCCCGGCCATATTTTAATTCAGTAACTAGGCTGGAGGACGCACGGTCATCAAACATTTTAAATTTCTCACCAATGTGCGAATTTCTCATGCATTCCCTTGCTATCTGCATAATCCAGATATCAGTATATTATTATGGAATATTAGTTAGTTTTTTTTAAAGATTACATAATATGATAAATAACCCAAACTCTCAAAAAGAATTTAGCTAGTTCGCTAAAAAACGACCCAAAGAAATAGAACTAAAGTAGCTAACTTTTATATTATTCTCTATTTTTGAAATGACGGACCCAGTATTAATGGTAACGAATCTTTAACATGATCAATGTGTATTTGATTTTAGCCGAAAAATATATCAGTTTTTCTGTAGACTCGGCTTCCTTTGAATTATTCATTACCCCTGGGAGACAAATTTCTTATTCGAAATTCCGTAAAATCTTGATGATGGAAGTTAAGATGTCTAACGAAGATTCTTTTACGCATATTTCACATTTATTTTGCTATTAAACAGTGCGCAAGAAATAACTCATATAAAATGTAACCTTTTCCGCCACTCAAAACATGTAAAATAGTATGAAACGTTCCCTCTATAAAGACAATAAATATGTGACGTGCTTATCCGCAGAAACGGGGAGTAAGACCGCAGTCATGTAATGTGCATGCATCTTGTTACAATTAATATATTATTCAGAAATGGAATATTGCACAAGTTCTACAATTCTATAAGCTTTGGTGAATTAATCTCGTCTCTTTTACAGAAAAACTCTTGTCGTGAACATTTACCTATTAAAATCCATTGCTGCGAAACTTCCTGCGTTTTACTGGAGCCGAGAAGCTTTTAACGCCTTGAAATGCGGCAATGTGATCTCGGGTTTTAGCAATTGTAAGATAATTGAACAAAGAACTATTTGCCACGGGTAGAAAGTTGCGAACAACCAGGCATCAGGGCGTGAAATACGGAGCAAATGTTTAAACAATAAACAGGCAAACAAAATAAAAAGAAGAAACAGAAGAGAAAGAAAAAGGGAAGGGGGCTAGAAAAAGGATAAAGACTGCAGTCACTGAGGTAACTAGAAGGGTATCAAGTTTGCATAAGCAAGGCGCCAGAACGAAGGGCCTGTAGTTGCTGACGTATATTATTAAGTTGCGGTTTCCATCCCCTTTTTCAAAAACGCAACTAAAAGCCAGTGAAAAGTAGTATTCTGTTCAGTTGTGTGTGCAATCAGGTGACAGCTATTATCCAATCCCTAAAGAGGAGAGGATCAGGAATTTCATCATCAGAGTAGAAGGCGCGAGGCGGATTGCTCTCAGAGTGCTGCTGTAGGCTTGCCTGCTATCACTCTGACGACGACGTCCGATAGGATTATACATGTCTGTTCTACCGGGCATGTATAGCCTCAGCATTATGGACGAAAGACGCTGGCATTTCATGTTGGCGTTAACGCTCTGTATGTTTATAGCTGCTGCTTATGGACAAGGTGAGTGCATTACCTTTACTTGATTGCAATTTGCTTGTATATTGGCAAATTTACTCACTCTATAGTCTATATACTTGGTATGTAGTATACAGTTCGATAGGTTTACTGTAATCATCCTGTTTACTGTGCAAAGTTTACCGGTGTACGTTGCAATCATTTATATCACAGTTCAGCTAACAACTGAATTTACTAATATCGTGTTATGCACATAGCCATCACTTTTGTTTTTTGCTTTTTTGCCCGACGTAACGAATCACAAGTACTGTAACTGTCTGTCTCACTAAATCTCACGCCCAATACATAAATTGCTGAACACTAACCCATTCTGTTCGTCTTCTACTGTTTGCAAGGTAATACTTCACGTAACTCGATCATGCTTGGTTGTGCCGTCATATCTTCATTTGTAGCTTCTTTGTAGAGGAGTTCGTATCGCATGTAATTGTATTTTCAAACTGGATAAAATAGGCAGAACTCGTAATTGTATATTTTCAGTGATGTTATTTGAGTGAAAAATCATAATGAATGACAAATAGGTATAAATATAAAGAAACCCCTTATCCGAAATAACTCCATATGAATGTTACCCTCCGGCCGAGAATCGAGTCCTCTGCCTAAACGTATTGTGTGTTTTATTTCATTCAAATACTAGATTTATTAATGTATATAATGACCAAACTAATTTCTTGGAATAAATTCCATCATTAATAGAAGTTTTGGTACTAGGTTGCCGAAATGCCCCAAATTTAGTCATTGCTGCACCGCCATTTTCTAGCATACAGTTGCTATCTCGCGTAGCTTGCACTTCTCTCTTCACAATACACATGAACTTGCATCCGTGAACTTTGCACAGCTCCGTAAAAAATTTCTACATGTAGAAAATTTTCCAGTACCGAAAATGTTCTCTCGGTTATGTTACGCATGGTTCCACCTTGAGCGCGATATCCCCCAAAGAATTCGAAATATGTGAGCACTAGAAGGTTCGCTAATGTGCGGTTGCCTGGTTTTCGTCTTATATATGTGTTGACGGTTGGGTTGGGCATGGGGCATATAATACTCCTAAAATAACGCTTTTGAACAAGCGTAGCATTGTTTGTAATACAACATCGCTAGATTTCCTGTTCGTCACCAGACTGAAAAATTGTTTCTTCATTCAGTCGAGAATACAGATCAATACTAGCTATTGTTTCCTGAATTTATGAGAAGCAACTGAGCATGATCGACTTGCACTATAGTATTCAAAGTTGATTGACGAGGTTTAATACACCTATGTCGCAGCAATTCATAATTCCTTCCGATCGTCGGCAAGAATAGCATTTGGGCTTGAAAATAATGAATTATATTTCCATATTTAAAAAAATGATGCATGGTGCAACCGGCGACATTGCACCTTAAACAGAATTTACAAAAATGATTCGAATAACAAACGATGTGGTCTACATGATATAAACAGATCGTAAATGCAAGCATGAAGGCGAGACCTTCAATCACGAAGACGTATTCAAACCCGATCCTTGTCAGGTTTGCATATGTCTCGACGGAGAAGTGATTTGCGAGCAAATCAAATGTGAACCGTTAAAATGCCGAAATCAATTAGTTCCCGACGGAGAATGCTGTCCCATTTGCGTAAAAGGTAATATTCGTCTAAATCAACTTGTGGGGTTATCGATGGTGCTCAGTTGCTCTGATATTATTCCACTGTTGGCTGGTAACTTTCGATGTACGAATTTTCCGTTTCCCAATATTTAATCAGGGATGATAATTTGATTTTCAGCCTTTTCAGTCAATTTCTGTATTATATTTCAAATTTACGACACGCGGAACGTATGACCACAACTATTTCATTATCCCGCGTGTATTTATCCCTACTGATTCTCTAACTATCGTTTCTGTCGATTTTTTAAAACCACGTCTACATTCCTGATATGCGATTAATAAGTGGAAAGGAAATTTCGTACAGTCAATAGCTACCAGCCTAATTCGTTTTAGCCTATGTGTTCATGTTAACACTGGATTGGAAACTTACGATCGTTTTATTTCTATTTCAGAAGTGAGTATTCATTCCTTTCTTCATCAATTCCTCTACTGATAATGAAGCTGATCCGGTCCATGAAGGACGACTTGAAGAATATGCTTATTTTAATATTTCAAATCTTTATTTATCAAATTCAACATTAACAAAATAGAGAGAATAATTACCGATAAAGTTGAACAAGCAAACCATTTTTTTAAGGTACAAAGGGGACCTAGGGGGCAAAAAGGAGAGCCTGGAGCGATACCCGAGTTTACAGTAAGTTAGCAGTTACCATAAGTTAACGTATACGTACTATGTATCATTAAAAAAACAAAAATTAAACTTATTTATTTACAGGGACTAGGACCTAGGGGACCACCCGGACCTCCTGTAAGTTCCTTTGCCAGTTTTCGATTTACATTGTGAATTCAACACAGTAATATTAATTAATATCTATAATTTCTACCTTACAGGGTGTACCAGGACTTCAAGGAGATGATGGCTCACGAGGACCAGGAGGATTTAAAGTAGGTTTTTCAATAGCGCAATGAATTTGCAGTTCTTAGCCCGTTTCTACTAAACTCAACTTCAATATTAATATTTTTTCTCAGGGTGACAGAGGACCAGGTGGGCTTAACGGATCTCCTGGTAGACCCGGACCTCCTGGACTACCTGGACCGCCAGGCCCTGGCACTGACGGCGTAAGTTATATTTATGTGAATTAATGCCGTGACTAGATGGGCCACTAATAATATTAAAATGCATTAGCCGTATGTGTTGTTGTTCCACTGTAATATATGTTTCCTCTGTGTATTTACAGGGTGGCTATGCAAGTAACGACAAAGGACCAAGTGGTGTGTTTGCTGGACCTCCAGTAAGTAAACGTACTACAGCATGTTACTTATTTGAAGACAAATGGTGAACCTGGTAATTACTAATGTTAATCTGTGTCTTGCAGGGGGTGATGGGACCAAGGGGCTCACCTGGACCATCCGGACAAATGGGACCGCAGGGATTCCAAGGTCCGTCTGGAGAACCTGGTGGACCTGGCGTTATGGTAAGCAATGACTGATTTTGTGGAGGAAGATTTTTTCTGAGTTCTAAATCTGATTTTGCATCATTAAATTTACATGTGTATAGTTATGTATGGTTATGTATGGTTATGTATGGTTAAGACTCAAGTTTGTCGTTAATATAGGGACCACCTGGAGTTTCTGGACCTGCTGGTATGCCCGGAAAAGATGGCGAAGATGTGAGTATATGTTACTTTGCAAATAGAAGTAATGGAATGTAGTATAAAATCTTTGTTAAGAAGTAAAAATAAGATTCGGATTAAAATCACAGTTGAATTATTTCGGTCTAATTTGATTTCATTAATTTCTAGGGGAAAGATGGAAGACCTGGGAACGCGGGCAAAATTGGATCACCCGGACCAATAGTATGTATTTTACGTCATATCTCTTTATTTTCATTGGACTTTGGTCTTCAAAATTATAAACAATGTTGCGTTCGATTTTAGGGTGCAAGAGGTTTTGCTGGAACACCCGGAACGCCAGGAAGTAAAGGTCATCGGGTAGGTTATTTCTTGGAGTAATCGGCCAATAAAGTCTATCTGTCGGGCAGTTGAGTTATTATTATTCGTAACTTTTTTTACTCAGGGATTCAATGGATTGGATGGTACAAAAGGTGACGAAGGTGCTCTTGGTGAAAAGGGTCAATCTGGTGCAACAGGAGAACATGGTTTACAAGGAATGCTTGTGAGTTCATTTACACTTTTTATGTTCAATATAATTAACATATATTGCTTTTAAGTCAAGAATTTTTTTTTTTATGTCCCGTTCACACTAATTATATCCAGTATAATATATTGATGTACACAGGATTGTTATACGGAAATTCAGAAGAAATTTGACATGTTAAAGCTGAATTAAAATATCAAAAATATTTATTCCTTAATTTAGGGACCAAGAGGTTTGCAAGGAGAACGTGGAAGACCTGGACAAATTGGACCTCCTGTAAGTTATCATTTACGAAAAGAACGTAATAGTCGCCCTATGAAATGATGCAATAAATATTCTATTCAATTTTCAGGGTAGTCGTGGTGCTGATGGTTCTCCTGGGTCATCTGGGCCACCGGTAAGATATTTGAAGCTATATATATACCTTGCTACATCTCATTACTTCATCTGTTGACCACACTCATCTCAATTGTTTGTTTCTAGGGATCAACTGGTTTGGCAGGTGCAAGAGGTTATCCAGGATCTCCCGGGTCAAAGGTATACTATTACAAATGTGTTTTATTTTTTTACTTCGAACAGTGTGTTAACCAGGTTAATTTTTATAAAGGGTGAATCTGGTCCCACTGGTTCAAGAGGTCCGGAAGGTCCTCAAGGTCAACGCGGTGAAAGTGGTACACCTGGATCACCAGGACCAACTGGATCGTCGGTATGTACAGATATTTTTTTTATAGATGATTCTATACCTTGTGAACTATTCTAATATAATGTAAATGTCTACTCTGTACAATAGGGAACACCAGGAACAAACGGCGTTCCAGGACCTAAGGGATCTTCTGTAAGTAAATCGTTGTCTATTTTCGACATTTGGATAAACAACCCAATTTATCTTTTTTTACTACTGAGAATGTTATGTTTTCTAGGGTACTTCTGGAATTGCTGGACCACCTGGCGCCCCCGGAGCACAAGGACATCCTGTAAAAACCTTTTAATATACGGTATTTTATATAAAGGAAAGGAAATGGCATTGCTAATCGATATTATATTTTACATAGGGACCGCAAGGAAACGTTGGCGTTCATGGACAGAAAGGAAATCAAGTAAGTTATTGTTTTCGATGAATAGAGGTGTTGTGAATGAGTGTTCGTACGGATTGTTTAACATAATATCTGTGTATATTTTCAGGGATCACCTGGTGTTTCTGGATACAAAGGTGAATCTGGACCCAAAGGAGATCATGGTTCAGTTGGACCTCAGGGTCTCCAAGGCTCTCAAGGAGAAGAAGGAAAGAGGGTATGCTTATTGTATATATTTAATTATTTTTATTCCGTGTTAAGAATTTTATGCAACGAAAGAAATGAGAAAATACCGTATTTGAGAAGTTTAAATGTTTCACAACCATATATTTTGAGTGTATCGTTAAATTGATTAACTAACAAAATCAAAATATAATCAATGCCATTCACCATTGTTTGACTATAAACTAGAATTAGAGAGTAATTCTTAAAAATGTCTCCACAATCTTGAGACGTTCTTATCATACGAAATAAACCATCAAATTGTGTTTTAGGGTGTGCGTGGAGAACAAGGGCCTCCAGGATCTCTTGGATCAATAGGACTTCGTGTAAGTTGCATTGCGTAAGAATAATAGAAATATTTATAGGAAAATATTTACTAATGCATTCTAAACATTATTAGGGAGCGCCGGGCAATCGAGGTTTCCCAGGAGCTGATGGACAAACCGGCCAGAAGGTATGAATCAATCTTCTGTATTCAACTACAGCATGTGTGTATATTACTTGTGTTTATATTATGCAATTTATCCTTAGGGGACTCAAGGTAGTCGAGGACCACTTGGAAAGCCTGGACCGAAGGGTAGCTTTGGTGATTCGGGAAGACCCGGAGAACCTGGTACTCCTGGAAGTCGGGTAAGGAATTCATTAAAATACAATGAATATATTTCAAACCATTAGCCTTTTTAAATTAATGCTCAATATGGTTATTTAATAACTTACCATACACGTTTTTTGTAGGGTCTCACTGGGAGATCTGGATCAGAAGGCCGTGAAGGAAAGCAAGGTCCAATGGTGCGTGTCATAAAATAAATTTCTTTGATTTTTCGATTCTTTGGATTGTTTTAACATATGTATTTGCTTACTAACTCTTATACAGTTATATTACGGTAGTTACATTACAGTTACATGGCATACACATAAACACATACACATTTTCATAAACAGGGTGCACCTGGTATAGACGGGCGTCCAGGATCATCAGGACCCACAGGGCAAAGAGGACCTCCTGGACCAAATGGATTTAGTGGTCAGAAAGGCACACAGGTACAGTACTTTCCTTCAGCAATTAAGTTATAGATGTATCTTCCATATATAACTTTTTATTCGTATAATAGGGTGAAAGCGGCAAATCAGGTGAGAAGGGAACACAAGGTCCCACTGGATTGAGAGGAGAAGCTGGAAAGGATGGAGAAATTGGACCACAAGGTGGCGTTGGCCCTCAAGTAAGTCATGTTCCCACTGTTTCAATGTCATTCTTTTTTCATTCTCTATGATGGTCATTTGTATTCCTATATAATTTAGGGAGTAGCAGGAGAAAGAGGAGAGCAAGGATCTCCAGGAAATCCTGGATTCCAGGTAATGCAATCACGAGAGTACTTGTAACTTTTTATTAAGACTTAAGTTACATTATTTATTCAACTGAATGAATAAACTAATTTTATCTGAATTTTATTTTGTAACAGGGACTTCCCGGACCTATTGGAGCATCTGGAGAGCCAGGAAAGTCTGGCGAATCTGTGAGTTTCTTAACTGGAGGAGAAATGCACATTTACTGTTAATCGGAATACATCTTATTAATATATCTCGAATTGTGTTCCAGGGTGTGCCAGGGGAAATTGGACCAACCGGAACTGCTGGAGAAAGAGGAGCACCAGGATTCCCTGGTGAAAGGGGGCCGGATGGTATTCAAGGACAGATTGGAGTCAGAGGTCTACCCGGTACAGGCGGAGTTGATGGGTCTAAGGTATAATGAATTGTTCTGGTACCTAATTCTTTAGCAGATATAGTATTTCGGTATTGAAATTAATCCTTCTCGGCTATTTAGGGATCGACAGGACCTTTGGGACCGTCTGGAGAACAAGGACCACCTGGACTGCAAGGTGTTACGGGTGAACGAGGACCAACTGGTTTGAGTGGCGGTAAGGGAGACAGAGGCGACACCGGATCACAAGGTCTTGAAGGAGCTCCTGGAAAGGATGGATCGCGTGGTCTATCTGGAAGCATAGGACCCAATGGTCCGTCCGGTCCGAGAGGAGCAAAGGGAGACAATGGTGCTCCTGGAGACTCTGGACCAACAGGTAGCCGCGGTTCTCCTGGAGAACGTGGTGATTCTGGACCTACAGGACCTCCAGGTTTCCCTGGCCCACAGGTACAGTAATAATAGAAACTAGTTCCTATAAATCAATTTTTGGGAGCACACTGTTTTAACGCCATTTCACACTATATAGGGATCATCAGGACAATCGGGTAAAAAGGGAGGAGGTGGAGCAAGGGGACAGAAGGGAGATTCGGGATCTCCTGGTCAGCAAGGTCCCCCAGGCGGCAACGGCCCTCAAGGATCTCCTGGTGTTCAAGGGATCAAAGGTGGCCGAGGCTCTTTGGGCCCAGCTGTGAGTTTGTATTCATGAATTGTAAATATCAAGCACCCCAAGCATCTTATCGTTTTAATATCGGCTAATCTTTTATTTCTAGGGTCCAGCTGGATTTCCGGGACCGACTGGCAGACCTGGAGCACCGGGAACACAAGTACGATATAGACATAGTGATATGATGTGAAACGTAACCTGCAGAATTAAATTACTCAACTTCTCCCTTGAATTTTAAAAATGTAGGGATCTTCCGGTTTACAAGGTGTGTCTGGAGAGCCAGGAAAACCTGGATCCAAAGGAGGTAGAGGTGATGACGGAAAGCCTGGTCCGCAAGGACAAACGGGAGGTACTGGTCTACCTGGTGGTTCAGGGGAACCTGGCAAGCCAGGAGAGAAAGGAACAAGTGTAAGTAGTCTATTACAAACTATTATTGTATTTTACTATATTGCTATTGAGTTTATTCAATCTCGGTTCTATTTTCAATAGGGATATTCTGGACCACGCGGTACAGTTGGTTTGCGAGGACAAAGTGGATCGCCGGTATGTTTGATTAAGATGCTCTTTTAGTGTTTTATCTTTTATCGGCAATTTGGGTAAACTCACTTTTCTGCTGTAGGGTCTTCCTGGACAAAGAGGAGTTGTTGGACCGGTGGGAGCATCTGGACCAGCTGTAAGTTATCTACTAATGAATTTAGGAAAAAATAAAGCAAATATAAGAATTATTTCTTCATTGTAACATTGTGTCAAGGTACAAATTTAAAATCTTCTTCCAATTTATCCAAGTATTTTTCTTCATACAGGGCGAGCCTGGTAAACAAGGTGTTTCTGGAAGCCAAGGAGATCGTGGATTACCTGGTGATGTCGGTCCTCGTGGTTTGACTGGTTCGGCTGGAGAACCAGGGCCAGAGGTGAGCTAAATACCGTGTGCAATTCGAGTATATGGGGAATATTGTCACCGATCATTATTTTACTGAATACACTGCATAGTTTTAGTGTCTGAAGATATTATTTATGCTATGTAGGGAACTTCCGGCCCACAAGGATCACCTGGTAGAGATGGATCCAATGGACCAAAGGCAAGTAGTCGTCTACTGCATCCTTCTTCTGCAACTTTTGATGACGCCATCTTAAATCTGATAATTCTAATATAATAATGATCTCTTGTAGGGCGAGCGTGGTGAATTGGGATCCGTGGGTCCACCTGGAGGACCAGGTAGTCCTGGACCCTTAGGAAATTCTGGCCCCGAAGGTAAACAAGGCCCAAGAGGAGAATCAGTAAGTGAACGGTTTTTACTATTCTAATACAATCTGCTGCAGTCATACTGCTATTTGTAACATCATTTGATGACATTTTAGGGACCTTCCGGTGTTCAAGGATCTCCTGGAGCTCAAGGTGGACGTGGCTCTCCGGTAAGCATACATAAGTTGTTGATCGTTGTTATAATTCTGTTCGTCAGCAGAGAAATATTATAACCGCGGCTGATCTTCTGTTTACAGGGTCCTCAAGGTGCACGTGGATCAAAGGGAAATGTTGGAGACTTGGGTGTACAAGGAAATAAAGGGCACTCTGGTTTCCCTGGACTTCAAGGATTGCCTGGACCTCAGGTATTCATAAACTTTTCCAGTATCCAACTTTTCTATCATCCATAAAGCAACATATTCGTGAATATATTTTCATTCCATTATTCAAACAGGGAAAATCCGGAGAGCATGGGATTGCTGGACAGAGTGGTCCTCAAGGTCCAAGGGTAAGTGTCTCTTTTCAGTGATTTCTGTTGTTATGCAACTACAAACGAAATAGTATACACTGTCTATTTCCAGTGATTGTTAAACACACAGTTTATGGTTGGAGATGAAAATCTGTTATTTCAGTTAATGATAAGTATTTTACATTTAACAGGGTTCAAGTGGTCCACGCGGTCCTTCCGGTAAAGATGGCCTTCCTGGTTCTCCAGGACCTGTCGGACCTCAGGGACCCAGAGGAAAAAGTGGAAACGACGGGATGCCTGTATGTTGATCTTAATGAACCTAATGAACAAATATAAAAAAGTGTTAAGTGTCACGTGATGCTAAGTTGTATATTTTTCTTCTAGGGCGAACATGGACCACCTGGTCCTGCTGGACCCCCTGGACCACCTGGTGTAAGTTATTTATTATGATCACCTACTATTCTGTTAATTCTGCATCAACGGCTTTCTTTAACAAGAGATATCTTTCTCTATAGCAACCGGTGCATATGCCATACTTCTCGACTGGAGGAGGATTCAAAGGACCTGACCCACTAGCAGCCGACCAAGCTCCTGCCGACAGTTCGTTGATTGAAAGAGACAACCAGGTGGAATAGCGATATTAAATAAATAGTACTCTGCTACAATTAATCCCAAAAATATTGAGCTATGTTCTTGTTTATACCTATACACATTTGCCACACATTGTCTGCGGCACCATTCATTTACTTTGATTTCGTTCCTAACTAACTTTGATATTTTACCAGGTTTTGATTGCCCTCAAAGAACTTACTGAAGTCGTTGATAACATCAAATCACCACTTGGAACTGACAAGAAGAACCCAAGCCGTACTTGCCGGGACTTGTACCTTACATCGCAGCAAAGCGGAGTTCAGATGAAGAGCGGTAGGTCTTTAATGAAAAGAAATTTATTCGCCATGCATTGGTAATAAAGTTATTTAATGAAATACTTTTGCAGGAATGAAATGGGTTGATCCTAACGGCGGCTGCCCAGCTGATGCCATCGAGGTTTACTGTAATATCGAAACGCAACAGACCTGCGTCTATCCATCTTCTTCTAAAATAGTGAATGGAACCAACGGAATGGAACAATTCAATTCTCCAGTTAACAAGCATATACATCTCAGTGAACTTAGGTATGCGTCTTGCTTGTATCGTCATTAAAATGATTACAGAAACCTCGAAAGGTATTGGGAATAGTAATTGCAGTTTGCATTCCTAAAGGTTATCTATTCTCTGTCTTTCTTTAGCGGTGCACGTCTGAACTATGACCCCATTGAGGAGAACAAAATTAAACATGCAGACTACACAAGTCAGCTAACATTCCTTCGTCTGCTAAGCTCGACCGCAAGCCAGGTACTGAATTTCATTATGTTTGTCCTTGCTCATCGAGCGCATCGCCAGTTTGCAGCTTGCACCGGCTTGTTTTACCATGAGCTGTCTGCTTTACTAAAGTGGTTTTCTTTTGTTCTTCGCAGAAAATAACGTTTTGGTGTAAGAACATGGTTGCGGTGAATGACGATGACAGCGGAACGACTGATCACGCCCTGAAGCTCTTGGGAACTGGAAACGTTCCTATTTCCAGTGATCAGTACAGAGTTTTGATGGACCAGTGTTCGGTAAGTTACATTCACAACTGTATATTTGCAGGGTTAATTATCACTGCTTTACGAGAAAGAAGTATTACAGGGAAACTAAATATATTTTTGGTCTAGAACAAACCATTGCAAGTAGGCAAATCGGTGATTGAGTACAAAACTGCTAGGGTGGCACACATGCCGATTGTCGACTTAGCTCCGTTCGTCTCTGGCATCAGCGGTGAGGAATTTGGAGTCAAGTTTGGCCCAGTCTGTTTCCAATAAGGCAAACGCCACCATGAAGTAGGTTGAACTGGGTGACAATAGTAAACTTTCCTGACGGATCTTGGACCTGTTATAGCGACCTTGATTTTGTAACGTGGCATAACATGATTTTCTTTGACGACGACTTTTGACATTTGATAATTTTGATGATGATGACGACTATATTAGCATTTGTTTCTTTATTCGTGATGACAACCATTCTGTCCAATCGATTTGTTTGTATCTTTGTTTGCCCGGAAAGGCCGGCTACTGTTTACAGTGACCGGTCATTCAATACCAACATATAGCAATGTTGTGCACCATGCTTACAACATATTCGTGCTTTCCGCTGTTTTATTCGTAGCTTTGTTACTGTTGCCTCTATGTATACCTATACTTCGATTCGTGCCATTGTATACTATTACTTTATTCTTATTATATTCTTCAGCATTTTGTCATTTTTTTTCTATACGCACGATATATTCCAATGCATGCATAATTACAAAACTTGCTCTCTAGATGCCGATTGCGCGGTTTTAAAGCGAACATCATTCAGCATATAACGTATTTTCGCAAGAGAATACGTCTAACAACTTTTTCAACCCATGTTTTATCTGTACAACTGTGGGGACAATATTTGATCTAACGATATATTTCAGGATAGAGTGAAATTCGCAAAGAATCCTTGTTTATGTATTTATGTGTCTGTTTTTTGTCGTCCGCTGTGTATGTTTTTATTTTACAGTTGAAATATTGTGCTCACGTACGCGTTAACTATAACTAACTTGTAATGCCTTTGAAGATTCCTAATTCTTTTATTTTCTAGATAGTATTTCATCATCCTACTCCAGTATTAGCGCGGTGTACGTGTATGATGTTACATGTACATGCGCCCGATTTATATGTTACCATTGTTTTGTACGTCTTCTGTTGCGTTTTCGCTTGCTAAATTTTCGGCGAACTTAAATGACATCTTCGTTAACCAGCACTAACGTCGATGCCATTTGTTCACCACGGCCAATTGTATATAACTGATCGTTATAGTTCGATCGCAAACCTTGATCCCTTCAGTTGTTCAGCTGTCTTACCTTGTTTAACTTTGCCCTTTCGATCCATAGACCGTGTACCCAATGTCGAACGCTCGGATATAAGATTGTCTGACGATTGTTTCTTACTAGATTTTTTTCGATTATTCCCATATTATCGCTTTTTGTATTTTTTCATCACTTCATTATTCAATGCAGCAATAAAAAGTGACGCACCCTGTGCGTTGCACAAAAAAATTACTAGAACGGTGTTTTAATTTGAATTCCACAGCTTATTTGGAACTGATGCAGTTTTGCCAATAGCTTTCACATGAGGGTGGCGAATTGTACTTCATAAATTTTCATAACTATCCCATTGCCACCATGCGCAGTTACAGACAACACTGAGTTGTATGAATTGGTTGCATTTCCAAGTTCCATATTCCAAGTTTATACCGTTAAACCATAGTCTCCAAAACGACGCTGTATTCATTTTTTGAGTCGCTGCGATTGTCCTCCTCCTCTTCGCTGTAACGGAATATTGGGAGAATCGAGGAAACTGGAATAGTGTAGTAGACCACTCGTAATCATTACACTCGCATGTAAGAAAATTGGGTAAAAAAACGTGTCTGTGATGGAAGCGATAAGCGCGTGGAGTCGATAATCCCTGCCTTTAGTTAGCTGTATGCTTTAGTTAGTTTTGCTGCGTGTTTTTATTAGCAACTCGGAAACTGGAGCTGAGTTAGCTCCAGTTTTCACCATAGTAGTGGTGTAACTGCAAGGTTAAAGAGAAACTGTGTATATATTTTCACTCCTCGCAAGTCAGTTGAGACAGACAGTTGAGATTGACAGTTGACAGTTGAGGATTCAGGCTCACCACAGCATCCAACGGGACCAATGCAAGAACCTGATAACCTATAACAGGTACCTGTAGGAGATTGTTTGTATTATAGTGACCTGATTGTTAGTTTCTTATTGTCTGACTGTTTCTTATTGCCTCGATTACAGTGTTATGCTGCGGCGTACATTCTATCATATATAGTGAGCTGAGATATTAAAGCAGTAAAGTTTTATTCTCAACAAGTAATGTGAACAGTCAAATTAACACAAACTATATATATGAAAAAGCAACTGTAAAATACATATGACCAAAGCTACAAGTTATTGCTGGTTGAGCGTAAATTTCAGTTCGTCAAGTTCTTCATAGTTCCAATGTTGGGAATAGTCTCCTTGCGTTCGCGATTATAGTGAGGCGTACGTGAGGGTGGTATCTCAGAACTTCTTGCAGACCTTCCATAGACATACTAAAGACGTCCACGTATGTTCGGGCACGTAGTGAGCATGGGCGACGAACCTTAATGCAATTAATTGCAATAGAGTAAATCACTGATAAAAAAAACAGTTTACGACTAGTTGTTGTTGATCATAATTTTATACCTTAGCAAGGACGCTTTCACAGAGAAAATTTTCTCCTTCCAGAATGAGTCTGAGGGGGATCTTTCGATTGTCCTTATCTCTTTTGATGGCTTCAGCGATCCCATGATGCATGTAGTAGAGTTCACTGCGGATGTCTCCCTAAAGTGTAACACTTAATTTTTTAATCTCCTCACGCTGTACATAGTTGCATTTCGATATGTTATGTACCTGTAAGCATATATAATCTCCTGGCATGAAAGCCATCGGCTTCACCACCATGCATAGATGACGTTTGAAGTTTTCCGGGCAATCGTTGAACAGTTCTAGGCTATCAACCATCGTGCGGCAAATTTGATTGTAAATATCTGCGCGTAGACTGAAATAGCGAATTTTTTTTATTTATGCGTTACTTTTATTCAAGTGTCTAGGAAGAAGAAGAAGGAAACAAGTGTTACGACAGTTTAGATTAGGGATTGAGTACCTGAACGACAAGTCAGGAAACAGTTCCATGACGTTGACGCCTTGGTTCTTCATCCACATGTAGTCATAATACTGGATGACGTGGTTGAAAAGTTCTTGGTTGAATTTTAGATCAGTCATGTATTTCTTAACGTTCTGTTTCATGAAACATTATATTCTGGTTAATTGGATAACTTTGGACGAATAAAAGCAGTAAAATTATAAAGGCTGAATTTGAAGTTCGTTAGTTAATTCTGCGAAATACTACAAATAACCGCTGTTTTTTCCTCAATCAACAGATAAAATTCGTTCGTTATATGCTATAGCAGTTATCTACTCCATGAACTGTGTTCCTGGTGTACTTACAGTAACACCTTGCTCGTACCATACACGAAGAGATTCGTCGTTTGCCAATGTTGCTGCAACCATTCCTAAGACGTATCCGATCATGATTTTACCGCAGACCATAACGAAGCAGGAATATATCATTTCCACCGACGTTTCTGGTTTGATATCGCCGTAGCCGGTAGAGGTCATGGTGGCAACACACCAGTACCAACTGTCCACCAAGGGAAGGAGGTTATATCCGTTTATGCGGTTGTTAAAGTAATCTGCAAACGTACAAAGAAGATGAGCTGGTGATTGAGTAGACATACAGCAGAAGGCATTCCTCTAAGCTTGGAAAATTAACGAGATTTTATAATGCGAAAAAATCTTATTCCGAACAAGTTTTACACCTTACTGCGATGACCTTACCGGTAACAGAAGTTTGGGTCCAAGACTTCGCTCCGCATGATCCTCCGGCACAAGCAAGTGAATACCAGATGCTGGAGAAGGTGTTGATGATGACGCAAACCAGCAAAAAGAACTTGTACATCCTTACTACAAGAACGCTGAAAATAAGAAAAGAGTAAAATATTGCTGTCACATGGACGTCAGTGTCGCACATGTTCAACTTACTCTTTACGAATGTCTGTTTCCCACATTTTGAAGATCGTCCACAACTTAATGATACGGAGCACTCTGATCAGACGAAGGTAAGATAGCCACGCTAGTTTCATTTTGTAAACCTATTGAAGTATTATATAGCTGCTATAAGTCTTTGTAATCATTTAATATACTATCCTGGATGCAATAGGCTCTAGTGATCGATTCAACTACAGTCAGAATAACTATCTGAACATGTACAATATTTAGCTGAGGCCGTGGGATTTTTCTATGAATAACTATATAAGCTAAACGATGGCAATCCTTTGAAAACCTTACCTGAACGGTACTCCCTGGTACTATTATTACGTGGGAAAGGAGATCAATAGGCACGTTAGCTATCGCATCCGCAAGAAATCTGCGCGGAGTCTTTCCGTAATGCCCATGAATCTTTTCCCGGTTGTCTACGTTGGTGCTAAATTGGTCCAAGTAGCTGGTATGGAAGCTTAATACCATATCCAAAGCAAACCTAGTTTTGAAGTAGAAATAAAACGCAGTTGAAATCGTAAATATAAGAGACAGATTATATAAAGTTGTGACCAATGATACTGAAACTATTACCCATCGGGTAGTAAGCAGTCTGCGAACAGTTAGATAGGTTACTGGGTCACAAGTACTTACCATGCATCCATAAGGTATCCAAACATGTACAATGTTGAGCTATGGCTCTGGAACGCCGCCTGATACACTACTAAGCAGGACGAAATAAAGGCAAAGATCACAGTCAAATTGTTCCAAATGTTTGAGAGCGTTGATTCTCTATCCAACACCTGTAAACCGCGATTGAATGCAATTACACATGTGAAATACCGCATGCTGTACATATTGAAACACTAGTTATTTCAAAATTGAATAGAAAAGCTTCTAGTACCTTGGCAAAGTTTTGTTTGTCAGCACCATCCGTTCTATTGCCACCCGAATCATATACTATGTCCATAGTAAGATCAGCTTTGCTCGGAGGTCGGATGTAGGAGTCAGAACGAGTAGTGTTCACTTTGCGATCCTGAAAGAATGTTACTTCTGTTGTAATATCCCTATTACCTCGGACAGTCTCGGAAGTGTAACATAAAAAAACTTTGAATTTGGTAAAGAAGAAAAATATCTACTTGCGCTATAGCTGTCATTTCATGTCTGAACTTTGGAAACTTGTCAAGAATGTCATCCAAATCCTTCTTGCCTAAAACATTGAGGTCGCAGTTGGTGAGAGCAGTTATGGTACGACCACGAGGCGATGCAAACAAGAGCGCAACCTGGAACATGTGTCCCATATGGGTTGAACATCATTACGGGCATTCAGTGATACTATTTGACCAGAAGTAAAACAATATGTACTTCGCCAAAGTGCTGCCCTGGTCCGAGAACAGTGGCTGTGGTGACATCGTCTTCCTCCATGATGGTGACATTTCCACGCTGGATAAAGAACATTTCTTCGCCTACGTCTCCTCGTCTAAAAAATCCATTTTAATACAAACTCTATACAGTGGAACAAAGATATGGAACACTACGTCGATGAGGCTTGTTAATGGAACACTTTGCAGATCCACAACATTGATTCGTTTCCCACTATATTTGTTCTTTTGCATGTGCCATATTCAATATCAATCTAATCTTACCTGCAGATCACGCTCTGCTTCAAATAGAGACAAGGTTTTACTCGAGTCGACATCAGGCGGAAAAATCCTTCAGTCTCTTTTTTTTCTTCCTCGGATCTGTGGAAAGAAGTCCAGTGTCAAAAGTGAAGAAATAATATGAACCATTCAAAATGCATATTAAATCTACTTTTACCTAGTAGAACTGCCGTGACCAAACGCTTCTCGAATCATATCGTCATACATACTCTGGCAAACGTTGGTACGTAAGGAAGGTGGTAGGCCACGTAGCAAGTAGCTTGGACTCACGCCTTGAGTTCGATCCCACAGGTAGCAGTAATAGTTAAGCACCTGCAAATGTGTTAAGAGCAGAGCGGTGTTTTCAAAGGCAATGAAATACCATGATCAATCGAGTAAACTACCTGTCTTTGCGTTTCTTTGTTAACCTCGTAGATTTTGAAGAATTTGAGAATATCTGACAAACGTCCCTTGTAGTGTCCACGCTGCATATCATCTGTTTGGATATTAGCAGCAATGTCTCCGAGAATGGACGAATAGTAAACAGTGCCCATTATCATGATTAAAGTGGCTAACAACATTTCGCTCTGTGTTGCATAAATGTTTGATTAGTTGCATGGATATAGGAAAGTGCTATATCAAGTTCTGGTTATTTGCTTACTCATACCTGCGTCAAAGCAGCAATGTCACCGTATCCTACACAAACGAGAGTCGCGGTTGCCCAGTAAATACTGACAATGTATTGGTGTGTCACAGATCCGACAACGTTCAATGCAGGGAATATTCCACCACTTGCAATATTACCGATCCACGATGCAGAATAGCAATAGTGATCTGCACCAGTTGCGTTGAGAGCAACCCAGTTTTCAAAATCAGGCATCTTTGATACGTCCTGTAATTTTCGAAGAAACGGTCATGACATATACTGAAGAAACGATAGTAGTACCTCTGAGATACTTACTACGACAGATGGTGGACATGCAGCTATAAAGAGTAAGCAAGCCATCCAGTGATGCACAATGACTCCATACAAGATGCTGCTGAAATGTTTAACCCATCGACGTATGTATCGTACGTCATCAAGCCAGAACCAAAAATATTGAATCATCTGCAAATGCAGAATCAAATTGTATAGTACTGGACTGGGTTCTACATCATGCGAAATTTATGCTGTTTTGAAATTTTTATGCGTGATTCGTACCTTGTAAGCCTGAAGCACCCTTCCAAAACGAAGTATGGCGAAAAACTGCCACTGTTGTTCAGTCCAAGGGCCTGGAATAGCAGCCATTGCGAACAGTTCGATTGGGAACCAAGATATCAAATCTATTGTAAAACTGCTCCGCAGATATCGGGCAGCGGTACGAACAGGGTGCTTCACAAGCACTTCGTTTTCATTGAAGTATTTGGTATGGAGCTTGATGTACTGATCTACAAGGCACAGGCCGTCGAGAAGGTACTGAATGACGATGAGCCCGGTGTGGTGAGGAAGAATAGCAGCCTGGAAAAATTATTAACTTTGAAGTAAATGCAATGAACTGGGAGGCCGGTTTTCGGAGGCCTACCTGTAGTGGGACAATAAAGAGTGTAATCAAAATCAACAGCAGTCTGATAGTCTCGTATACTATGTAAGGCTTGCTCAGAGGTGCTAAAGTAATCGGCATCAGGAAGATCTTTGCTAGCAGTCGAAGGAATGGATTCATGCCGGCGTAAACTTCGGCCTGCCTTGCCTTATCGCTCTCAGTTAACTTGTGAACTAGCGGATCCGGAGCTATGCTTTCACCGTACAGGGAAAAGCCACCAGCTATTTTATGCACTGCGAATCTCTTGGTCATATCAATCCTATTCGTCAGACAAATTAGTAAAAAATCATTCAAAATCGCAATGCTTTGGACTGAATGCAATACATGTAGAGACAAATTCTTACTCAATCGTGTTGTTAACTTTCCGTAAAGCAATGGCATCGACAATCTGCTTATGATACGTTTCGTCGTTCTCTATGCTCTCCATCTGAGCCTCCAAGATGGGAAAGGAGCGTAGAACGGCATCCATGTCTTCTCGACTCAGCAACAGCAATTCGCAAGTCGTATCCGCGACAACGGTACGAGGGGAGGCGCCTCCGAACAGTATCTGTGTTGCAAATACAAAACCTATGTCAGTACGGCAAGTTTACCTCTGCTTGTTTTTTTGCCAGGTGTGATAATATCGAGAAGCTGAGAGGTTAACTCTATTTTATAGATCTGCAGAAATTCCGATACCTCCAAACTACGTTACCTCAATTTCTCCAAAGTAATCGCCTGGTGCCAAATGTTCTACAACGTGCCTGAGATCATCAGACACAACGTTGCAGTGGCCTTTCTTGATGATGTACAATTCGCGAGAAAGATCACCCTGCAAATGCCATGAGTTTAAATTACTTTGAAATTTAGTACCTACACCCAACCTGGCAAAGCATTCCGGTATAACATACCTCGTAGATAATTGCATCGCCCTCAGAGAAATGGTAGATATTCACTTTGTTGCATAGCATCGCAATGAACGACGAGTCTACGTTGTGGAAGAAAGGCAGCGACTCAATGAACTTGCTAACACTTTCGTAGAGCATGACGCCGTGCAGCATATCTGGTAGCTCTCGGCCTATGGTTTCAATCCCGGGTGTAGCAGTACCGTGATATCTGTGCCATTCTATAAAGCGGGAATTCAGAACTCTATCCACGGTGCATTTGGGCACCTGAATGAATTTGAATTCCGTTTTATCCTGCGAAATTGAAACTACTGTATGTGAACGAAACGAAAAATCATACCGCATGGACTTCCAAATAGGTCTTGGTGGACTGAAGAGCATTGCTGAAACCAACTATTGCTGCCTCACTGTTTGATACGGTTGAAGCAATCACAGCGACGAGCCAACCGTACATAAGAGTACCAATCATCATAGTCGCAAGGGCAAACATCCGTCCTGTAGTTGTACTAGCTGATATGTCTCCAAAACTGAATAGATATTTTGGTAACTGGAAGAGAAGGCGAGCGTGATAGAAAAAAAAAGAAACAGACGGGTTTACCCAGTGCTGGTCATCGTGGTAGACGCCCAATACATTGTCTTTATGTAGTCTTCAATTCTTGTTGTATGGTATCCCATGTCATATACCCATGCCCAAGATCCGAATCTGCACTTGTACGAGAATCGCTCTATATCGCTGAAAGTAAAAAAGAGTAGCAGAGCTATAAGCTTCAAACCCAAAGTATAACAAGTTCGGCTTCTAAAGAGTGGTCTGATGATATACACCGTAGTACCGTATATCTATTTCTCATATTGATACGTATATAAAAGAGTACCATTCAGAGTACCAATAATTGGGGCTTTATGCACTGACTTCACAATCCTGTTTGCCAGTAAAGAAATGTAGTCTCGAAGTTCAGGAAGAGTTCTGCGAACTTTTATATTCGTATTGATAATGTACAACAAATCAGTGTAAATATAGCTTACGATTGCACCGCATAACCACAAGACCAGAAGTAAAAGAAGCAAGAGCACATGTGTGTGAAGGTGTAAATGTAAACGATAAACTTTATCGTTCTTATCCTGACGATTTGCACATCCAGACTGTATTCCCATCTGGTGAATGTACTAGGAACGTATCGAAGGAAATTCAGCGCTCTGTTCGCACGCAGAAAAACCCAGGCATGGTATTTGGCGAGCCTGGTGACCGGGAGAAACGGTGCTAGGATCTCGAATGGAAAAACGCAAAGGAGATCGAGCCAGAATCGGTGCCATTTGAAGTAGTGCGACTTGATATCCTTGAAGTTTGTCATTAAACCTAGAAAAGAATACAAGATATTTCAAGATAGCAGATAACAGATTTCCCGGTTTCCCATCGATAACTGGAACTCACCGTTTGGGGTAGAAACTGACGTCCGTAGTTTTATGAATATGTTCAGATAGAAAAACAGATCTACAATGATGTAAGCGATGAAGATTTGAAGCTGCCCTTCAGTGTTTTCTTGATTGTATCCAGACATACTAACATCGTACCAGGCAGGAACTGTGATGCTGTTTTTCAAAGTACAAATTATTCGTTAAGATCTTGCCCTACATGAATCTGAAAAATTTAAATTGAGTAATGATGTTGTCAAAACTTACTTGTATTCAGTTTCGCTGCTTCCCGTAATCATTGTAGAGAACATACCGTCAGCGCTTTTTATGCAAGAAATCATTTCATTGAGTGGCATGGACGCCTGACAAGCGGCGAGGGCCGCTTTGACCGTAGCATTGGGTTCATTCAGTGCGATAGAAAGCAAAGGGAGTCCAGCAGCATCTTCGCCGGTATAAGTTCGCTCTATGATTGATAAAAGTGAGAACGTGGTTATGAACGCATTAAGGACTGAATACTGACATTGCCCAAACACCAACCTTTTCCAGGCACCGTTGTGAAAAAGACCATGTACGTCGTGTATAGCCCTGAAGCCAGGCCCATGATCATGAGGCATTGCCGCCAAATGGCGAAGAATCGTTTCTTAGGATTTACAAGGGTGACAGTGCCTAGTCTCTGCAGAAGGGTTGTTTTATCCGGATCCTATTGAAAATAACGAAGAGGATTCGTTAGGAAATCAAGGATATTCTTCTCATAGAATTGATACTGGATGTCGTCGTTAAAGAAACCTAGAACCCATTTTTTGCGTAAAGGATCAATTTATCAAGATATTTTAGGCTCGTAGTACGTCGTATTGTGCCGTGGTTCCAACTGCATCTTTCAGATCTTCTAAGTTGGCGTCCTTAGCAATCATCTCGGTGCCGTCCTGAAGCAATGTTGAGGAACGCTGTCCCAGAGTTTTCTGTGTTTTCCCGCCGATAACGAAGTCCACTAAAGAGGGCTTCGGTCCTTGGATGAAAAAATATAGTTAATGGAAATCCACTTGAAGATCCAATTACCTAGATTACCGTCTTGAAGTGCTTCGCTCATATCTTGCATCTCCCTGTTTTCTTTCGAAATAATGACTCTGGACATGTCGATACCCTCATAGTCGGTGGAATAAACAGTTGTCATTCGTCGAGTGGAGACGGCCGCTTCTGTCGGTCCGGACATAGGAGCGTCCATGTCGGCGTTGGCTACGATACTCATTTTTCGTTTGCGACTCGTTGCCTTCCTGAATAATATCAAAATGTATTAATAAAACAAGGGATATAAAAATAAGCAACGATAGGAATAAATGGTGTGAATTGAACGTGATTGTACGCACTCAATATATGACTTGAAGTCTGATATGGACGGCGCTTTCATTGGCCAGTTTTTCCCGCCCTCCTCACATTTCATTCTAGCGGCCTCCACGAAATCCTTGGCAGCTAAAATATAAGTTTGTGTGGTGAAGTGCTGAAAATGAAATGAAGCTAAAAAACGTAATTTAATTCGTAGCAGTCACCTTCAGGATATTCCGATAAAACTTGTCGAAAATCATGCTTGTTAAGAACAAAAACATCGCAGTTGGTCTTGCATCGAATGGAATTGATCCTCGGCAAATCAAAGACCAGTAGAATCTGGCCAAACAACTTTCCTTCCTTCAAGATCGCTACCACCTCTTGTTCCGAAGAATCCATAACCTAAACAGATTACAGTTCGAATGAAGTGGTCATTTTTCTATAACTTTGGGTTCGTGTTTACCTCAACGATGCCATTCTGGATGAAACACATCGAGCTGGCTATTTCACCGCAGCGTTGAATGAATTGGTTTTCCAAGTACACCATGGATTTAGAGACTAGAGATAGATTTCGACAAAAAGCATCTTCAGTCGCGTTCAAAAGGTCAGCCTGTTGAAACAACAAAACAGTTTAGTGTGAAACCTACTGTATTATGCGGTTTACCCGAATCAGTCTATACCTTACGAATCAAATTCTTGAAAGTAGCTTCGGAAAAGCTCGCTTGAAGTGACTCGGGCAGAATTGCAAGGACGCCGCTTTGATGCACGTCTTCGCCTTCCCATCTGTGCCACAGGTAGTCGAAATAACGAAGGCATAAATCCTTTACTTGAGGCGATACACCCATATGGGTCTGGCAATGAGCAAGAATACAATTGAAAGTTGTGGAAAATATTGAATGTAACATTACATATTGGAGGGATCAAGGAGAATACAGCATTGAAACTTACCACTTCTTCCTTGAACGCGGTATAACGATGGACAAAGGATGACCGTCTTGCATCGATATTTGTGAGCATAGAAGTCATTCCTCCCATTGTCATACCGTACACAATAGCCATTCCAACCAACATGGCAAAAATTGAGTAGACCTATCAAAATATGGATGTTATATGTACAGTTCAAGAAGAAGTTTGAAGCAAAAAATCGGACCTTTTCAGGAACGGTGTAGGCGTGAATGTCTCCGTATCCGGTCGAAGTTGCTGTAGCGGAAGACCAATACAAGCTCGTAACGTACGTATTGTGCAAAAAGCTAACTTGTTCTGCCGCGCCTTCCTGTGTCTTGTTGGCTAGGTATACCTTTTCAAGAAGGTCTAAAAAGTGAAGAAAGGGATCAAAATGAAAATCCATTTGATTTCTAGACATGTGCGAATTCCTACTCGAAGGCAAGTGCATAATCCAACTTTCGCCACTACAGAGAGCCAGCGAAAACCCGCTTTCTGTCGTCCTGCTACACGCCAGTCCATACCATCCGCATGCCGTGAAGTGAATTATCAGACTGCACAGCAAAATGTACTTCAGCGTTCTGTAGATGAGGGTGCTTGATCCAGGTTCTTCCTCTCTTATACCTTACATAGTTATGTGCCGTTAAACGTTTGCTGTAAATTTCATGGTACATGGAAAAGAATTCTAGGCCGGCAGTGATTATTGAAATAAGGGTTTTTTATTGGTCAGTGTTCTACCATAATCAAAAATCTGGTCTCTGAAACTAGTATTTCAGTTTCAAAGCTTAATCTATCTCCAGATCTCTAACTTATCTGTCCGATTAATTGATAAGATAAGAAAGTTAATTCCGTAAATCTCCACACCAATATGGTCACCTACCTATATAGTAGAGGACGTAGTAGAGACGTACATACGATTTTTGTCTGCCGACGACGTAAAACAACGCGTCGCTACCCGGCGCAAACCATCGCAGCAGAGATACTGGAAACAGCGATAGGAAATCCAGAAAGAATCCGAGACTTGTTTGATATCGTTCGCGAACTTTCAACAGATTTCTTTCTTCGACACCATCAATCATGTGGCCGGTTCGGGAACGAAGGAACACCAGATACGTATAGAATATGTCAGCAGGCACGCCCAATATGTAGAATATCGGGTTCGCACTGAAGAAGTACAGATACGAGTTGAAGTACAAACATAGCACGACCAGGATGATGACGGCCGTGGTAAAATTCCGCAGGATCGGATTGTACCATGACAGAGTCCCGCTGCAGAATGAATCTGGCTCGCTGGTTTCGTGGACGATATAAGCACTCTTAGTTTTCGCCAGGTTATTGGCCAGTTTTTTACTGCTCACTTTAGTTGCCAGAGACAACTGCCTTTCCAATTCCTCTTGATTTGCTTCCTCCATCCTTCCGGCAGTCGCCTAAACTACCTAAATGTAACTCTACTGGATGCAGTTACCTTCGCCTGTAAATCATTCTTTTATCTAATACCTGTGAAATAAAATTTGATTTTCAAAACCACGCCGAATCACGCACTCATCAGGTCTAATGTAATTATTTTCTGATGGAGATTCATTTTTTTAGTTAATCGTCAGCTTTTACCCGCGCTTTTGCCTAACGTCACAAGAGAACAATTTTAAAATTGTTACAAACAATAAAAGTTAAAAGCCGAATGAACGGCACACTCAAGACAAAAGGGGCCCAGTCAACTCAGCCCAGTTAACCCTGATATTAGCAGGTCATCTATCATATGACCGTATCCATTCACGAAATAGCTTGAACTAGAGAATTGTACACAATTATGCATAACTCCCGCTGTTGTCAATTGTAAAGTTGTCACATTATCGCCACTTGCATCAGCGTGCTTGGTTCAGATCAATGCAGCAAACTAGCATTCCAGTACATAGGTAGTACCACCATCGATTATTACAACCTCACCACCTACAAAAAATTGCCAACTTCGAAAGGGCCTGCATATTGCGAGTATTTCAGAGACTAGAACCCAACTGTATTCTTTTTCACCTAAATTAACTACTTTTTACTTACGTAATATAAATTTTTAACCGCCTGGGAGGTCAGTACGGTGACTAGACACTAGGCGGCTGTCTGGTTGGCCTAATGGTAGCACCACTCTCTCTGCCTGCCTGCATGATGGTGTAAGTAGTATGTACTTGAATCTTTCGCCCTGATAACTTAATTGAAATTTGAATCTACTCCCAGGTTAGGCAATGCGTGATAGTGCTTCCTGCTGTTTCACGGTTATGGAATCGAGAGTAAAGCATGGCTCATGGCTATGGAATCAAGAGTAAAGCATGGTATGTTGTTAGCATTTGTATTGTCACAAAGAATTACGATTATGGAACAATAAGGAGAAAACGAAAATCAGGCTATAAATATACTGGACAATATCTTTAACTGTCACTAATAAGAAAAAGCATCTGTACAAAAGGGATCTAACACAAATATCCACCGGGGAAACTAAACATTGCAGCCACGTTAGCTGTTTGTAAAACACACTGCCAATCCAAAAAATCATTTATTTATTTTTTAATTTTGAGGAATTACCACAATATTGACCNAAATTTTGAGGAATTATTACAATATTGACCAAGGAAGATAGGGAAGGAAATATCATGGTTCTACTTTACTTATATTCTCTGAGCTCATTTTGATACAATTTGGTGAAAAAATATTAACAGAACTTAACACGAAAGTATGAAACCATAAAGAATAATGTCAAGTTTTGGAATTTCATAATTGTTTACAGAAGTTCGATTCATACTATGCTACACTGGTGGGAAGGAATATAAAATGAGTATGTTGGCGAGGAATGCTGTTTTGCATTTTGGGTGCCACTGATTTAAATTGAAGTAATGCATTTGTGCTTGGTTTTTTATTAACTGGAATCTATCACAAAATTGCATTTGATGCAGGCACTGGTTATCTTTAAAACTGGTGTTATTCGCTCAAGCAAACGGCTTGCATATTTAAACTTGGTCACTTTACTAAAAAAGGAAGGGAGGTTAATGAAAATAACATGTTGATTACATATGATACATTTTCATAATAGTCAAAAAAAGCAAAGCTAATAAAGAGTCTGAAGCAATGCATTATTTTGGAAAAGAAAATTAAAATTGGGGTACACATGATAATCAGCAATATAAGTTTGGTCTCATTCGACGCTACTTTTACTGGTTATATCGCTACAAAATCAGAGATACTTTCACTTGATTCACGATGGTAGCACATACATTTTTATATACAAGAGTACAGCAAACAAATGAATAATAAACTGCTCGATTCAAGCTTAAGCGACTGTAATATACCATGAAAAAGTAAGCCCCTAATGCATAATATAATTTCTGTTTTCTTACACACAAACGATATTAATAAATGAGGTGCTTGATAAAAGAAACTTACTCTATCGCTTGGGCATTACCAAGATCCTATATATATATCCCAACAGTATTTTTTATGGATTGTTATTATTAGTTAATGTCGTAATTACTGTAATTCACCACTAATCAATACACAATATCATTGAATTCATATAACGTATCTTAGGTACATGATTATGTGCAAAAATTATGATACATACATTCCCGATATATTTATTTGACAATCAACAAATGGATAATATACTGGTAAAGTATTAAAATTAAAGATTCTTGCCTTGCACTTGTCAGAAACATACACAGGCTTTATATTGAACTAAAAAAACTGTACTTGAATGTTGGCAAAAGGAATGCAGTAGCAAACCATACTGTTGCTTATTTCTACTTAGATGGAATTTCCTAAACACAGCGGCTACTATTATGATAAACAAGCGCATACAACTTTATAATACACTCATACAAATTCCAATATATGCCACACAAATTAAGTGAAGAAAACAACAACTACGCAATAATGTTTCAAAAGCGGTTATCTACCATAAGCTATCTGTTATTAGGATTCAATTATTTCGATTTAAATTTGGCAAATAAGCTTTCATTTTACATGCCTCGTATACCAGAGGTAATTCATGTGCAAACAAAGCCAAGGCAGAAGTTTGCTCCATCAAGCGATTTTTTTACTCAAACGATGATTCTTAAGGTTGTACCTATCAGCGCTTACAGCTATGATGCTGAATTACAAAAGCCTACATTGTCAGGAAGTGCTATGTTGAAAGTTTACAGGGCAGTAGAAGTAATTTTCTTTACGCCACGACGCTGAGCTAGAAATGAGGAACCAACTGGATTGAGATTTAGAGGCTTGCTGGATCTTGCTGCGTTGAACATGGCAGACATCGCTCCTTTCACACTTTTCACATCTGGTGGCGGATTGAGATAAGATTTTGGCAGTTTATTCGGCCTTGAAATGAAGTTGTGCAGCAGAACCTGAGAAGCAGACAGACGTCGGTTGGGATCGATGTGAAGCATTCGTCGTACCAGATCCTTTGCTATATCTGAAACGCATTTCCAATTTCCTCCAGAAAAACTAAATTTTCCTGCTTCAATTCTCTTCAGGATATCACTCGGAGTGTCATTCGGACCGTTAGCGAACGGAGTGTAGCCCGACAGCATTGTGTAAAGCAGAACCCCGAGAGACCAGATGTCACAAGCTTCGTCATATCCCTTCTTCTTCAACACCTCAGGAGCAACGAAATTGGCTGTGTAGCATGGTGTCATCAGAAGACCATTATCATGACGTAGTTGTTTGGCAAAACCAAAGTCGCAAATTCTCAGAGATTCCGAATCCCCAGTTTCGTCAGCATACAGGATGTTGCTTGGCTTTAAATCTCTATGAACAACTCCACTTTTGTGCAAATATTCAACGGTTTTTGTGACGGTGTACATGACAGCTGATGCCTCACGTTCAGTGAAGAACTTTTGACTCAAGATTTTGTCTAGTAGCTCGCCGCCTTTCATCAGTTCAGTAACAAGGTAAACTTTTTCTCCATCATCAAAAACATCCTTCAGAGTGATGATGTTCGGGTGCTGACCATATCTCAGTAGGATCTGAATTTCTTCTTCACAATCTCTCTTTTTCTTGTCAATAATCTTCACAGCATAATCTTTTTTCGTACTCTTTAGAACACATCGTTTGCATACAGAATATGATCCTATCCCGATGTCATCCTTCAGCTCGTATTCTTCATTGAACATCTTAGGGGACTGGGTCATCCTGTTCGTGAGCAGAGCGGTGCCAGAAAGATCTCGTTCAGTTTTACCGTTTCCGTGAGCTCCAACCTCTTTTGTCTTTATTTCATTTTCTTCAAAGATAGGAGCTACAAAAGAGAATCCACGAAAAAGCTGCTGAGCAGAAGCACTAGCGGGAACCCCAGGCGAATCTCGCGGCGTTCGAGAAGTGAACTCGGAATCAAAGTAATAGGCATCTTCGGCTCTTGTCACAGCAGGTTTAAAAGGGGGATCGATTTCCTTTCTCAATAGCTTGTTCCAGTCAATGCCAGTAAAGAATTGATGTCTTTTGATCTCTCCCACTCCATCTTGTCCACTGCCGAGCCTGTTCGCCGGGTTACGTTTGAAAAGCATACGCAACAGACTCTGTGCATCCTGGCTCAAGAACTGAGGCATTGCAAGTTTTGCTTTAAGAATTTGGGTCATCGTTTCCTTTCTATCACGGCCTTGGAAGGGAAGTTGACCGGTTAGCATTTCATACATGAGGACACCAAATGACCACCAATCTGCAGATTGATCGTGGCCACGTCTGTTGACGACTTCTGGGGCCATGTACTCCACGGTACCGCAGAACGAATAGGCCTTTTCGGAATCGTCAACTGATTCTTTGCTTAAACCGAAATCCGTCAGAGCAATGTGACCATCTATATCTAGCAAAATATTTTCAGGCTTAAGATCTCTGTAAATTATTCCTAGGGAATGTAGATGGTCCAGTGCAAGTGCTAGTTCTGCCAGGTAGATTTTCACGTCATCTTCCGTGAACATGAGCTCTTTAGACAACCTCGTGAAGAGATCACCACCTCTCAAGAAAGCAAGCACAAGATAAAGGTTTCCATCTGTTTGAAACGCATAAAATACCTTGACTATGAAAGGGTGGTCAACGTCGACCAAGATGTTCCTTTCCATTTTTGTTCGTTCCCTGTCGCGAACCTTCAGTTTGGCTTTCTTCAACACCTTCATTGCATAGAGCTGACTTTTGTCCCAGCCGACTATTTTTCGTACTAAAAACACCTTTCCGAAAGATCCCTGACCAAGGACTTTGAGCAAATCGAAATGACATGGGTTTGCTTTTTCCCCTTTCATTGTGTGCTCCATGATTTCGATCTCGCACATGTGGTCATCATTTTTCATGTCGGGAGCGTCGACAGACATGTCATCGTCCACATCTTCAGTCAGATGATCTGTTGTCTGAGTGAAAGGACCACTGGCAAATGGTGCGAGCGGCATCTCGATTCAAAGCAGTTACAAAAACTGAAATTTCTACAACTCAATATACGATTTTTACAGTAACCAACTTAGAGACAGTATGTGCTGCTAGAACGAGTTAACAGTTCAACATACTAATATAATTGCCAAACGTTCTACTATACTGAATAGTAGCTTTACAGTGTAACACTAGTTACAATAGACTAGTTCCTTTTAATCGATGGCATTATACGGATGTTATGACAGTTCCATGTATGTATAATTACCAACTGATGACTAATAAGCCTGGCAGTAATAAATCTGCGTTGGATTTGATGAAGCATTAGCCGAGTGAGCGACTAGTTTTTTTTCATCATATTGTAGTCAGTAGCATCTAGATTCTAAACTACACCACGGCACGGGAAATGACTCAACGCTGATACAACACAATGTAAAAGACTTTTTTTAAAAACTTGACAACGCTATGTGGGAATATTGAATTATTTTTATTCATATTGTGTAACCTCATCAAGGTTTGATCTCAAATAAATACTATATTATGAAAATCTTATGTCCTTCACTGCGCCACTGGCTTTTTGTAAGCACTGTAAATCCTGCAGTTAGGTTTCCAATATCCAATATTAAACGTAGTTTGTCATACGAGTGATTTAAATTTTAGGAATGATAGTGACGACCAGGCGGACATTTCTTGTTTCTAGAGGCCTACCCATTACATTCCTTAATTTTAGACCACAGACAATGCTAGAGAGCCACCTCTAGTGGGATACTACGCGATAGAGGTGCAGCAAAAAATGCAACGTCATCATTCCATCGAGATTGCATTTCGCCCATTTCGCCGATTTGCGAGGCTTATATATACCATATATCTTTAATTGCGATAATTTTAACACGAGGTTTCATAATCGATTGCATACAAAGAAAATTAAATAGGAAAACAAGCCCATGTACAGTATAATGAGAAATAATCATGTATTATATATATTAACTGGTAAATTTAATTTGGGGTCTGCATATATAGATGACGGAGCCGGCCTGCGATATTAGCTCAGCCGACCCGTCACTGCCACTCGAATTTGATTGAGAAACGTACTGAACACGACGCTGTCACGTGACAATGTGATGTCGTTGCGTAGGTCTAATCCAGTGCTTCTCCACCGATCTATTTCTATGTGCTGACCTTAGCCAGCATTCGATCAGGCACTTACCCCGAGCAATATTCTTGCTTGGATGCAGAAATTCCAAACCAAACATTGATGATATTTTGAGCCAAAAGCAAGTTTCACAAATCTCATCAACCCTTTTTGCTGCTTAGTTTGTGAGATTCGGATATGTGCACACTATGTGTGATGTACCAACCACCTAGTTACTTAAAGGTCGATTGTACTTAGCCATCTAGCGGTTAGACGTTTTTACTCACGTATCGGTTATAAATGATCAAACAGTGACATCTAGCGGCTAGAAATTTTTAATTCTCCTAAGGTTTATAAATGAACAAATGGAACAAACGTGGTTGGTTACACAAAAAAGGTGATAACGGCCCTCGTTAGTTTGCTGTGCATATATGAGGCTTATATTTATAGATTTGTTATGAAATTCTACATTCATTGGTGTGTCATATATGGTGAGACGGCAATTGGTCCGCGGGTTATCAAGGGTTGTTCTACATGTCCGAAGCATTTCGGATAAAGGGTATTTTATGCTAATACTGAACCCTAACGCTTCAATATAATTATTGAACATCTATAGGTATACCCTTCTTGTTGGCGTCACGACATGTTGTAGACTAGCGGCAGGTTAAAGATGACCCTTTCAAGATCCAGTCCGCTATTGTCCGCTCTATGGTTGAGGAAAGAACGACATTCGTATACCCGAATAGTAGAAGAGATTACATAACTGCCACGTCGGCGGGGAAATGATACTGGAGGAAAATTATCTAGATTCTGTAAAAACCGTCTGTCGAATAGTGCGCCTCGCACCTTCCTTAATTTTCCTTCTTCTTTCTTTTTGTATCTTTATTATAAACAAGCTCCAATCAGACTTTAGATCGAAACTCACCAAAAAGTGATATCAACTGCCGTCGTACCTTCGTTAATTTTCTCTCCTGTATTTTTCAATAAATAAAATCCAATTCTATTTTAGATTGAATCTTACCAAGACGTGATGTCTTGTCTGGTTTCATGATAAAATTGCTCTTTCTTTTCTCTTTTTACCTGTTATTACTCATTTTGAAAAAAATGGTATAGCATTTATAGTAAGCTGTCCTCCATACATTTAGTTTATCGAGTTTGGTCGTTGAGCAGCTGGTTACATAGGTAGTTATATAACCAGGTTTCTGTTTTGTTTTCTTGATATTGTGACAGAATATTTTTCCATTGTTTGTTTTCTTCCATTTTCGTTTTTCTGTTGCCGGGCCCGGCATTTAAGTTTCGTTTTTTTTTTGCGCTTATTGCGTTTTTTTACAGACTTTGCAGCAGGTCGGAGAAATGGAGCTTGTAGAAGGCGACTACATCAGTGCTGGGGAAGTCGCGAAAGTTTGAAGCAACAAGGAGACCACTTGATGGTAAAAACTTATGAAAATGTGACATGTTGACGTGTAAAATAACATTACATTTCTAATGTAATATTTGACGTCGGCTATAATAACATTTTTTAGTGGAAACAGCCCGTACAAGGTGAACTGGGCTGATGAAGATCGGCAGTAGCAGACATCGAACATCGAGGACTATCAGAAGACTACAAACAGATAATCGTTTCCTACTATTTAGACTGAAATAAGTTAGTTTGCAAGTAGGCTAATGTTAACGTATATGTCAATGTTTTTAGACCTGGCATCCACGAGCAGATACCAGTAGAACAGGCATGAATAACACAGCAAAGGATGCAGAAGTAAGTTGTGGGTTTCTCGAATTGAGAATTCATTACAAGCTGAAATTATGTTCCTTTTCCCAATATTAAGGAGCGTCGAAGCATTTGCGCCGAATTTAGAAGCTGCAAACGCTGTAACCGTGAAGGAGACTGCGCAGCTGTATGATTACATTTGTTTTACCATATTAATTTTAAAATGCATTATGTTTAATCAACATATTCTGTCATTGCTATGTTATAATATTCAATAGGCATGAACGGGTTGATGGAGAATATCGAGACGACTACTCGATGCCGAGAAGGGGAGAAGACTGCTGACAGATAATTATCATTTGATATTTTTTTGGCTAAAAATCATTAGTTAGGAAGTCGGCTAATGTTGACGCATATGTCAATGTTTTTAGACCTAGCATCCACATCCACGAGCAGATACCAGTCGAGCAGGCATGAAGAACACTTCATAGAATGCAGAAGTGAGTTGCAAGAAATTTTCTCAAATTAAGAATACATCAAAAGTTCTATTCATTTTACCATTCTTAAGGAGGAGCGTCGAAGCTTTTGCGCCGACTTTGGAAGATGCAGAAGCTTTAACTGTTGCGGAGACTACGCCACGGTATGCAGACGTTCGTTTTACTGTAGAATTTTAATTGCATTCTTAATGTTGTTTATTTACTATACTAAAATATCATGTTTTTAAATCCGGAATCAACCACGACGCACAGGTATCACTGAAGAAACCGTGGAGTGGCGTCATCACATGTAAGTTGTGATTTACTATTTCATGAATCTCGATGTGTCTTTTTTATATTGAAATTTTACTATCATCCTAGGATTGCTTTGCGCCGAGTGAAATCGCAATCGCAAAAGCTTGAAGCGACGAGGAGTACACGAAGGTATTGCAATATACAATATAAAAAAAGATAATGTAAGGTACTTGGCATAAAGCAAATGCATTCGGGTGATAGGGTAAGACGTTCTAATGCATGTTAGGTTCTTGCACATTGAATTTGGATAACTTATTCTATACATGTATGTAAACCATCTAGAATTAGATCAGTCCATTTCAAATCCTAATCTTGATAAAAATTAATGAAAATGTCAATGTCATTTGTGTTATATTGGACTTTTATATATGCTGCCTTTCATTTGGTAAACATATTTACCTTAAACGATTTGGCTTAAATCCATATCGGGCGCTTGTTTAAAACATTCGTCGCGAAATTACTCCAATGAGGGGCGATATTTATAAGTAAACTTATTATACGCTGGTTTCATCGTGTATATTCAAGCATATTATTGTTAAACACAGCAGCTCAGACATGGAACGTCGCGGGATCAAAAAGCAGCAAGACAGACGTCAGGATAAGGATAAGTCGATGAGTATTTCATATTTACTTTTTTATTCTGGGACCGTAATACTGAATACTGGGGAACGTATTATTATTAGGAAGCTCCGCAGGTGCACATGTGGAGCTTCATTAATTAATGACTTATTTCAATTTCCAAACTGATTTTTATTGAATTTTATATGCTTAAATTATCCTGTCTTACTTGTTACGCATTTCGCGACCTATTTTAAACCAAAAATATTTCACGCGACCGGCCGGCCGGCCAAAACGATTACGCTCCGCTAACGCACAACTGCATCGGCAGTTACTCAATGGATATAGTGTATACAGTTCCAAAGGCGCTATTCGCTGTATGCTGACATCAACGGTTGGGGATTTACCCTCTGGTTGGTGTATGCTGACATATGTTGAAAACACGTCATCTAGTGGTTGTATGAATGCATCGGTTGCATACACGTACCTTTACATGCTGACATGGGTTAAGGACGCCCTTTCCAGTGGTTGCATGCTGACAGTGGTTGGAAAACTCTCCCTCTAGTGGTTGTATGTTGACATCATCGTGTGAGGACACCCTCTAGTGGTGTTTATATATTATGGTACGTAAGTACAATGCGATTACTAGGCCTAGCTTGCAATTATAGTCGAAATGTCTTTTCCTCACCGCAGTGACTGCCTGTCTACTTGCGTGAGGGTTTATTCTTTAATAAACCCATTACGAAGGGTGACACCTTGCCGTGGTGTAATGGCTTTAAACTAAGATCACCCGACAGGCCGATTGTGTTGTATATTCGCAGGTTTGAGATCGAAAATCCAGCTTCCGCGAAGAGGTTCCAAGGTCCTCATGCCAACATCACATATTCAGCATTGCATACTGCCGTATTATACTTCAACTACCCAGGAGTCGCACGAAAATCAGCAGGAACAAACATTTATCACTTGATATAATAGAATTGTAATATTTGGTAATTAAAAATAAATATATCCTTCATAGAATACTTGAACGTCCGTAATTAATTAATGACGTAAGAGCGTGTGCTGTGGAGCGTTAATACGTTGCTGTCGGATAACATTAGCAGTGTCCAGCGCATGTGTAGGCATAGTGCAACTGAAGTTAAAATTTCTAACCGCTAGATTTCACTGTTGAATCCTTTATAAATGCAACGTCATCATTCCCTCGAGATGCTCTTTCGCCCATAGTCTACAAGTCTTCGACTTGCGAGGCGTTGAACTATATTGTATCGATTTAACAAATATGCTATATTTCTTTAATCGCGATAACACGCAGTTACATAATCATTTGCATACAAAGAAATTTTAATAGTAAAACATGCCTATGTATAATGAGAAATAATCATGTATTATATATATTAACTGGTGATTGTAATTTGTGGTCTACATATATAGATTTTTCCTCACGTAACAATTCTTCTATCAAATAAATTCACCATTCTCGAGACTTGTTTGTTCTCCGGTAACCATTCTCTACTTTGCTACTGAAGTCATGCATGCTCAGTTGGTGACCTCTGAGTTGATGTATTTATAATTTTATCTTATATCCACCATACGGCAGACTGTGTGATCTTTTCTGTCTCGCCCGTTTTTGAATTTCTTCGAAATTCTCTTGTGTTACATCTTGGTTTATGAAATGCATCGCCTTTTTCTTCAGCAACAGTTCTTCTCGATATTTTTCCAGCTGAGCCTCGGTTGCGTCTGTCGTCTGCTGAATATGTATTTTTTTGTGTTGGCCACTATCACTATTCACAGATATTGCATCTCTATGAAAGAAAAACTGTTAAAATTACTTTTAGTATGGCGATGGCAATAGATTATGTTTTTCATCCACAGTTTTAAAGTTGCAATGTGTAAATAGGAATATTGTCATCAATTTTTACACGATAGTGAGTTCAGACACGTAGTTCGGAATCGTAGTTTGTAGTACTGTGATTAACTCTACTTACCCTAGCTTTCTTGAAGCTCCGTGATCTTGGTTTATTATCATGCATTGTTCACCTAAATCATCACAAAGTTAACCAGATTTCATATCTTATAACAGCGTATAACTAAACTTGTAAACCTCTTACTTTGAGAGCGATGCCTGAGCATCCGTTTTAGTTTGGCCTTGGCAATGACTTTATCTATTTTTATCTCTGGCTCCTCTTTTCTGACTTGGTGTTTGACTTCCTGCGTTAGCAATGGATCGGTTGATTTTGTGGAAGATATTGCACTTATGGAACTCTCCTGTCCGAGTGATTTTGAGAAGTCATTGGTTCTGAAAATATTCCGTGTAAAATTAGAGAAAATGTTGAAATTCCTACGTACATGTTGTGAACAGCATGGTTTTAGCCATCAAATCCTACCTCAGTTTTGAGATTCTTTGTCGAAGACTGTACCTTGAATTCTCGGATGCTAATAAATGGAAATAACAGTACTGTAGATTTAAATGAGGATTACCTGTACATGTATACTACTCTTTTATATTGAGGTTTCCAAACGCATCACAGTACACTACCATATAACATTTCTACTTTGCCACACAAAGGAACATGCCTAAGCAAACGCTGCTTGATCTCTGTCTTCCGCATATTCTGCGATCTTGAGACGAGGATTCTTGAACGTAATGTGAACCGTGGTCTGCGAACTGAGGATTGCTACAATAATCAAGTTTATTACTTAAAAATCACAATTGAAAAGTAGTATTGAATACCTCTATTTTACGGGAGATATAATACACAAATAACTGCAGGCCCAGATAAACATAAATCCGATAATTCGCAACTCTGCAGTCCCGCTGTTGTGGCCTTTTCGATGTCGAATTTATTAAATATTTAATTACAGTTTAAAAGTATTCTATCTCTGTCTCCCCCACGGTAGCAATTTTTCTTAGTCATTTAATATACTGTACTTACGTACGACTCGAAGCTTACAAGACCCAAAGTGAGATCATATCTATACTTACCAAGCTGTTACTTCTTGATTATATGGTGGTATGAATTTTCCTGTACGATAAACAAATATTAATATTTGTACCTATTCACATCATTATACACTGGAACCTCGTTTAATGCGTCGTCAGCGAATTATGCGACAGACATAAACTTCGCTGACTAACCGCACTCTTTCTATTTAGTTAATTATACTTACTGATAGATAACACGATCAGATTTCTATACGCCTGTCATAGTTGGAGATTATGTACTGTACCCCATATGGTAACATTCTACCATGTATTATATTGAATACAAATGTCGACTGCTTTTATGCCATACTGGTATGGATACTTTGGACGAATGTAATTCCGGAAGCACTGCAGAACGCATCCCCTATTTTCTCCATATAATTAGTTACTCACGTTATGCGATTTCCCACTGGGCGTCGTGGGTCAAGGGTTGAAACGAGGATCAAGTGTATTTCATATAATAAATTCATGATTTCAAACTGAGTATATGCTTACGGTGTTCGTTAGCCGGAATGGATTTCTCTGCAATTTCTTTTAATAAATCTTTCTTTTCATCGCGATTGCCAACACTGTTGCATCGTGTTCGCTTGGTGTCATCGTAATCAGTAAATACTTGAGTTCTATGTTTCTCATTGTTCGATTCCCTGCGATAAATTCTCGGTATTTTTTTCAACTGTCCATAAGCTAATTACAGTAACATACATATATTTGTTTTCTTTGTGATAAAATGTAAGCTACAAAATCGATAAAGGTGCTTACGTCTTTTTTTCCAAGCTCCTCAACCGACATGACAAACTTTCGTCGAGTTGAACTACAAAACAATGTCATTCTTCCAGATTTTATCGCACTGCACATACATAATAACTCGACAGTGGTATTTTTACTGGCTGCACTGCACATAAAATGTAATACATCGCTAATAAAATATATAGCTCGTTTCAGTTGAGCAATGACGTCATCTCCGCTATAAAATTTACAATTTTATTACCGAGTGGATAAATGTGCTTATATCCAAATGTAGATGTGTATTTACTGCACAGTACCAACGCTCCCTCTTCCGAGCGTGATTAGCTATTTTTAACGTAAATAAAAATGAACAAGTACTACCAGTATTCTATCGACGCGGTAGCAAAACGTCTATTAGAACTTCATGGGATACCACAGTGTTCAGAAACGTAAGAAAGTAAAACAAATATATATAGTAAAAAGACATAAAATGAATAATTGATCAAGACAAAATCAATAATTTGTTCAAAATTGCTTAGCTAGTAATTTGTAAATCATAATTGGAATGGTGATCATGCATCCTTTGGGTTGAAAAATTGAAGCAGAATTCACAGGAACTTCCCTACATAGACTAACACTTCAATATTTCGATTTTACCAATGGACTCGACTTTCGTAATGCTAAGTAGCTATTAGCAAGCAAATTTATATAAACACCCATCGCCTCCAGACCTAAATGCAGACAATTAAGAATTTCTATATGAAAATATATATTGTTTACTAAGGGGTACTCGATTCATATCGATTATGGATTTTATTGAATTACTTTCGAGCGAATTAACAACGTAATTCGGAGAGTTCCTGTACATATACCTAGTTACAGACATGAGCAAATGAAAAATTTACAAGCATTCGACCGTTCGGTATTTTGTCCTGCGATAAATATCAAAATGTATAATAATCATCTTCGGCAAAGTCTTCATCATTGAAATAAGATTATGAAATATCCGATGCAATTAATATCCGCCAATTCCAACAATTCAGCAAACATGTCATAATTAAGATTGAAATGACCGATCACACGCATGAACATGAGTTTTTAACCATCGCTATAACATGATGGAATACTTGCCATAAGGAAGACTGTGTGATCTATGCGCTCTGCCCTTTTTCGCCGTCATTGAACTAGCAGCGGTTTCATTTGAAGCAGTACTTTGAGATTTTTCGATCGCTATTTGATTCGCTACCTCTCGAGCACGGCCTGCGATCAGTGCCTTACTTTTTATTTGCGTAGGTGTCCTATTGTCATATCCTTGTGCGTTTTGCCGTGTTTCCGTCGAGAAATTTCCTCTTTTCGATATAGGACCGTTGTCCATTGGAAGTTTATTAGGTTTCTCATAGCTATGGGATTCAAAACAGACCAGATTTGATAATAAATTAAAAATTGAACCAAATTGTTGGGATAAATTGATAGCACACAATTTCTTCTGTGACCAGTCAAGTTCACACTTACCGTAACAACAACATCCCGGCTAATAGCTTTTGATTTGCCGTCGTTAGTTTTTCTATTTTACTCTTTTGTTCCTTTATGGAACGATTTTGCTTCGACAATTGTTTTTCTATATCTTTTCTTTCACGCATTAATTTCGCTTCTAACAACATTAAATTCGTTTCGATATTTCTTAATTGAGACGTCTTTTCTTTTGTAATTGCTGTACATCTAAAATGAAATGGATTGAATGGAGGAGAACACTGTTGGAGGTAGCTGAATTATGGAATATAGTAGTGTACCTTTCTTTCCAAATCCTTGCCTCATTTGTTGCTTGGAATAGCTGAAGCTTAAGTTCTTTGTCCGAGGATGAATACGCCGAATTCTACAACCAGTAAGAAATTTTCTGATCAACGAGCTCCCAAATTTGTAAAACGAGGGTTTTAACAGTTGGGCTAGAATTGCTTTAGGTTCAGAATCAAGGATATATTTGTTGTAGAATAAGGAATAGAAAAATTCGCATTTCTCTTTTTCGTAAATTTGTCGATAATTTGCTCAACAGATTATGAGACCTCATTTTCCGCTTTCCAAATGAATGACTAGAAGTTGCCACTATGAAATTCTGTCTAATTAATATCAAATAGCATCAAAGTATAGTGTATACTTACAGAATCATCTTCTTTTTCCATGCTAACGAATAATGAATAGCTATGTAGTATCACTGATACTGTAGTACTTCTTTCGCTGTGTTCCCTGGACTATAAATCCTTTTTGACAGAATATGGATCAGCATTGACAGGAGTTATTTAAGCTACGTAATACTTAAGCACTCATCAGTTTCCTCAGTTGATTATGGGAAAATACTACAATATAATACAATACATTCCTTTAGGCTTATATCTGACACACTACCACGCTAGAAAGAGAATAGAACAACGCTCGGTGCTGGCTAAAATTACGCTCAAATAAATATACGCGCGCTGGGAACGTTTGGTGAAGTTTATTCATCGCTGTCTATAAATACCATCTGTTCGCGCTACGCACTGGATTTCTTCTCTGCAGTTTGTACAAGAGAGGAAAACTCTTCGCTAATCTTCTGTATTGTTTACCCAACTGAGGACTTCAATTTCAATGCGGTTTCATTAAAACTGTTTATTAGGTTACAGTTTGCTCCGTGATCCGGTCGAGAGCTCTTGGACTTTCGAAAATAGATTAGGAAAATTGTATGAAAGTACCCCGTTCGTATTCCTACCTAAGTGGTACTTTTTCTGGTGCTGTAGAGATTACCTCATATGCACTTAGTCTTATTTCAACGTTAAGTACATGTAAACTTTGAAAGTTGTCGTAAAAAGTCTTGAAACTTTTTTTAATATGATGGCATATCAGCGTATCGTTGATATAGTGATAAAGTAAATATAAGTGAAGTAATAATTTCTGCAGTCATTTCCAATAAGTTCCAGCATCGTTTACTCTATGCACGTATTTTGAGGCTATATGGTCTAGCAGTAAAGTTCGATATAGAACTTGGATAAACTTCACTTTTAACCGAATGTGATCACCGTATAGATTCAGCCATTCTCAGAATACTACCATTGGAATTCAAATAGGTTCGTGCCATCGTTATCACCCATTGTTATCCATCAGTCTATTGTATTCCAATAATCACAAGGATTTCGAGTATTGCATGATCAATAATATTGATTTACAGTGGTTACGGGCTATTGTTTTCGTATTTGCGCACAACGTTTCGTTTCCATTTGGAAAAACTAATCCAGTGAAACAGTGTTGCTCTCCCATGCCGTTGTTTGATAAAAGTAAATTAGCGATAAATAATGAGGTCCAACCCCTTACACTAATATTTGTTCAGTAAATAGTCTTAGGATAAGATTTACTGAAAACGTTGTTCCTGGAATAGAACGGGAAATGGTTACAAACTGCGTGGGAGAAAAGATGTACTATACATTATTTTCCCTTTGATATGGCTATGAGACTGCTGAAACGCAAGCTGTTATATTCAACCAGCATGCAAATTCCAAAACTATCCTGAAACACCTGTTTATGAATATGAAATTTCTAAAAAAGGTCCATTCCTTAGTATTCTAACCAGCGTTACAACAACATTACGATGGTTTTATTTGATCATCTGGTTTATAAAAAGGTTTACAACACATTACCACCATAATGTCTTGTGATGTAAATCCGATTATGAACGATCCATTTGTTACGGTGCATATGTGTACCAAAGGTAGCCTACGTGTGTGTGCCAACTAAGTGCATTACAAATATATTTGGCACTCAGTTCCCGGCAGTGTTGATAACTATTGCAACGATGGTCATTTGTTACATGCGCGCTGGAACCCTATTTATACAGCTGAGTAGGGGAATGTGTCTTGGTAAAGGATATGCAAATGGCTGAAGGTTAAGTGCGAACGCAAGACTCTCCCACCTTGGAGGAAAGACTTCAGATCAAGCGAATTGTTATTGCGTCACCTTGCGGTTTCCGCTCGTCGGTTTCCGTATGAGAGAGACACCTACTTGTGGCGCCTCATGTGTCTGGTTTAATTGTAAGGTAAAGGTTATCGTTATTCGATCGGTATGTGTGTGTTGCCACTCGAATAGAATCTATTGTTGATGTTACATTTATTATCGGAGTCGACATAATATGTGCGGTGTTACTGTTGGCGTATTGTAGTCAGTGATTCAGAAAAAGATAGTTCTGTCAGCCAGGTAGTCGAAATGTGACATCTAAGTAATAGCAAAGTGGTTGATGAGTTTCCCTAGAACGCATAGGTATTTGTGGTAAGTATATATCAGACAGTAATGATAACGATAATAATATGGAATTAGCTGATAAATTATCAGTGAAGGTTAAGGTCATCATTTATTGTATTAACTATTCTGCAGCAAATCAAATCTATTAATCTAAGTCTACTATGGCGGGCTACCCTAATCAACAAGGTGGTTATCCAACGGCACCACCCCATCCGAACCCACAAGGATATCCACAACAAGGTTGAATTCTTTACTGCTAGGCCTTTTGCAAAATAATATCCTGCCTCAGGTTTAATTGCTATTGGTTCGTTATCTGTAGGATATCCAGCAGCGCCTCCACCTCAAGGATACCCGGGAGGACCACCACCTCAGGGATACCCGGGAGGACCACCAATGGCACCAGGGTATCCACCTGCACCTCCGGGTACTTATCCGCAAGGCCAGCCCTATCCAGGTCAAGCACCACATGGAGGATATCCTCCACCACCACCAGGATATAATCCAGCAGCAGGTCATTATCCTCCACGTCATGCAGGTATGATGTTTATATCTTTTGAATGAAGAGGAATTTATGTATGTGTGTTTAAAAGTTATTTAAAAGCTATGGCCGGTCAAAACATACATAGAGAGCTGAAATAGAACTCTTTTTCATTTCGTTACTGGGGCCAGTTTTGGTTTCAAAATCGGTCCTAATTTTAATTGGTGATTGCATAATCAAGTGAGACGTCCCACAAATGACAGAAATCCCTTATTTGTTCTCTTTACCCGAGCAAGGCCAAGAGACTTCGCTAGTATATACATTTTTGGGGTGTAAGCTGGATACATGGATGTCGAATGGCTTGGAACTCCGAAATGATTTGCTTGGCTCAAACTTTGATGGACTTGAAGTAATTTGCCTGGTCGATGCGAGCTAACATGCTTGTACTATGTATACATATGTACAGTACATAAGCCAAAAATAAATTTGTCCGCTTATGTATGTGTGCACAAAATGAATATGAGTTACGTGGTATTGACATATTTCATGTTAATGATGTTTTGGAAGAATTGAAATGATGGGTTATGGTTAGAGAGTTGTTATATGAATGAAACCGTTTCAGATATCTGTATTTGTAGCGAGTAATATCATAAACTATTTAAAAGGTGCATACCCTGGAGCTGTAGCTGGTGGTATGGCCATGGGATATGGAGTGCATGGACATAAGAAGCATCATAAGCACCACAAACATGGGAAACACAGTAGTAGTAGTAGTAGCAGTTCTAGCTCAAGCGATGATGAATACGTAAGTCTTGTATATGTGGTGGTATGCCGATATATCGTTGTTGTGTTCATAATGAGCAGTAGTAACATCATCCTAATCACACAGTATTAAAATTTAGACAACCATATGTTATATTATGAGTAGGAATAAATAGCATATGATACAAAATGTCTTGACCAACTAGGCATTACTTTCTCAATAGTATTTATGGCCTTTTTTGTATTCACAGTTATCTTGATATCACGTAATTCAAAACATAAGCAAGTAAAATATTACAGAATCAACTTTCTAGTTCTATTTTGAACATTGAGTTTTTTTTAATGGCAAAGAAATTGTTATGGATATAGTCAGTCTGCAAAATGTATGCATAGGTTTAAGTCCTTGGTTAATATTTTAAACTTTCCAAAATACAGTGGTTGTTTAAATTATGCATTGTATGCTGTGGTTCAGGAAGGAAAAATGAAATTGTGTAGGTATTCTTCGAACCTTATGAACACTCGACGGTATAATAGTATTCTGTCATACTGAGTAGGTTATACAGGTTATATATGTGTCAGCACATCACTTGACATATGATAATTAATTTACTAGGAAGACTTATTTGTCACATCTATTACATTGTATTACACCATCAGAAACATTTGCCAAAACATGAGAGAAAGAGAATGAAAAAGATGAAGAAGGCAATGAAGCACGGACACAAGACGCACTACTGATGTATCAAAACTCTTGTCTAATCAAAATAGATATTACCATGATGTAAAACTTGTATACTCGATATCCTTATCTCTTTGCATGCTTGCTTGTAGTCACTCCTTTTCCACGAATCTTAACATCCTGATTCCTAAACTAACAGATTATGTAAATTGCAACTATTGCATTAGAAATTTTAAAACCCCCTCACATCACATGGATTTCGCATCAGAGCACAATGAAGTATTGTGTTATTATAATTAGTATACTACCTATTGATAATTTTGTCTGCCTCATTCACCATGGCTACTGTAGCAAAATTAATAGGCTGGCTATAATATTAATATATACCTTACTTCAGCTGGAGATACATCATAGGTAAATGATGGTAAATACGAGATATGAGGGTAGAATATTTTATTTAACCTCGTAACTTGTTCACCATTTTGTTTGGACCATGATGCCTAGAACCACTTGTTTTTTAAATTTTTTGAAAAATTTAATAGATTTCTCACTAATATTTTATTATATTTGGACAACGTAGTCAAAAAGCTCTGAAAATTCTCCCCAATCCATTCATCAAGAAAATGTACTAGAATGAATCTTTCTTTGATGAATAGGTACGTAAAATTGCCCCCTTTATGGAAATATTGAACTTGGGTCTAATTTTGAGACATAATCATGTGATGTTAAGGTGTGCACAAATTGTGTACACAATTATAAGTATATTTAGAAGTGTGTTGTATTCATTCTTTCTATTGTAATTCTCTATAATCTATAATAAATCTGCCCTTACTTTTGAATTATGGTTATCTAATTCATGGTGAAAATGACTCCTGGTCTCCATCAAATGTTGGTGACACTTGACATACAAAAATTACTTATTTTGTTACTCTATGTACTGTTATATAGTAACTTCTCTTACAGAGCACCTAACCAAATCCATATAAGTTTTCCATCCTGCACCACCATGACTGATATGGAATACTACCCCAGTGACCTTTCCCAGAAAACTCCTTCAATGAAAAAAGTCATGTAGGTATATATCCAGTTTCTTATTTATGGGATACTCTCCGGTCCTGGCTTCTCTTCGTATATGCATTTGTGTTGGATGCCTCTATATCAGTGCTCATCAAACTACGTCCGGGCCGGATCCGGCCGTCGATTGTACTTAGCCATCTAGCGGTTGGAAGTTTTTCCTTCCCTTAACAGTTATAAATGATCCAACAGTGACATCTAGCGGTTAGAAATGAACCAACAGGCCGTAACAAGTAACCCCGCGTTGAACAGCCCTTATTAACTCGCGGACCATTTGCCGTCCCACTATATATGACATGCCAATGAATTGAGAATTTCATAGCAAATCTATACATATAAGTTTATGAGATAAAATTTCTAACCGCTAGATGGCAATGTTGGATCATTTATAACCGTTAAGTGAAGTAAAAACTTCCAACCGCTAGATGGCTAAGTACAATCGAAGTTTAGTATTCAGGTGGTTGATGACTTAAAAAGAGGATAAGGGCTCACGTTAGTTTGCTGTGCATATGAGACTTATATGTATAGATTCGTTATGAAATTCCACATTCATTGGTGTGTCATATATAGTAAGACGACAATTTGTCTGCGAGTTATTAAGGGTTGTTTAACGTGGGGTCACTCGTTACAGCCGGCACGAAATAGGTATTCAAGTTTCGAAATAGATTTTTTCGGGGTTAACCTGAATCAATCAACCCAATTTTTTCAGGTAATATTGGTTCATGTATAACGTCTCACATGTGCTAATTTCAGCGTGAGTAATAATAAAGTAATACGAAGATAAAGCTGGTAGACGTAAAAACGTGAACAATGCTTGTGTTATCTGCTGGCCTTCTTACGCTTGATACCGTCACGAAATGCACCGGTGTATTTTAAGTAACCGCGCTAAAAATGGTTGGAATCGGCCTGGAAGGAGAAGATGAACAACATGCACACAACTTTCTTAAACATTCAAGATTAACACGAGACTCTACAACCGTAATACGTTTAGATATGTTGTTATGTGATGCAGTAGAACACGATTTTGTGCGTAGTTAGTGGCGTTCCTCTAATCCTCCTCCATCTCCATCTGTATTCACGGATGAGATAATCTCCTGCGTGATTTCCCATAGTCGCTTTGCTGCATCGTCGTCTCTTCCCATTCTTGCTTCGGTTTCTTCATGGCAATCACTATATGGTTGATTTGAAACAGTATAGTATTTTCTTACAAGTCTATTAATTACATATGTAGTTGTAACGCAAGAAAATATGGCAATTACACGTAATATTTTCCAGAATCGTTTTCTATCTCCGGTGCAATTGCGCAATATATTGATGTTTGTGCTCCATGTTCTGGCGTCTTCCAAAATCGTCTCGTGGTTTTAGTAACAAGGCTGAAGATGAAGTCCCAGCAAGACCAGTTTGTTCCTACATGCCGCAAGATATTCGTTCTCACTAAGCCCGGATGTACGCAGTAAGTTGTTACACCTGTACCTACATAATTACATTGAAGCTTTCCTTTACGCGTATACCAGTTGGTGATAGTCGAGTACTTTGGACACTGATCCTTTCATCTGAGTTTCAATAGTATCACTTACCGGTCAATCGTTTACTCAGTTCTCTTGAAAACAATACATTCATCAGCTTGCTTTGACTGTATGCATCCCTAGGGAAATAAGATTTCTTCAAATTCAAATCATCCCAGTGTATATAAGCGTTGTACAATTCGGTATGCATAACCGACGACAGTGTAATGATCCGACTAGGCGAACTTTTCTTAAAATGACGAAAAATATCGTAGTTATATTGTTTTTATTTATGGCAAATACCTTATCTTCAACCTTACCTTTAATAAATCCAGTAATAGATTGGTCAAGAGAAAGTGACCAAGATGATTTACACCGAAATGCGTTTCAAATCCATCTTCGGTTATTGACTGAGGACACATCATTATACCTATGCGATTACGTAGCACATCAAGAGTTTTATTCATTCGCATATCCAGTCCGTATTATTATGAGATTTATACAAAATGTGTAATACAATTGTACATAATTCCTACCTGCATTGTTAATCAGAATATCTAGCCGTGCCTCCGTATCAATGAATTCTTCCGCAAATCTTCTAATATTTTGAAACGAAGATAAGTCCAAGTGCTTGGAGAAAACCGTCTTCGATCCAGTTATGTTTCGAATCTAAAAGAAACACTGGAGGATAATTTGATTCAGTCCTATTTAGATAATTTATTCAACAACCTTATTTTGGTAATTGTTCCCACCTCTGTTACGGCCTCATCTCCTTTCGATTCGTCACGACATGCTATTATGACCGTTGCTTCACGCTTTGCTAAATCTACAGCAGTTTCAAAACCGATTCCTGAGTTTCCTCCAGTTATCAAAACTGTTTTTCCTTTTAAACGGACATCGCTAGTTACCCATCCTCCTTTAGCCGAGTCTGATTGTTCGCTACTAGTCATTACTTCCGACTGCGTAGGCTATATAAGCATACAATACTGCCTCTGTTAAAAATAATAATATGCATTGAATGGTTATAACTTACTATTCGCCCGGTTTCACTTTACCATTTCTATAGTTATTACTTTTTGACAAAGATGAATACTGTACTCCGTTCAATATTCACAAATAGTCGTCCCATTTTACTGTCGTAAGGCTCTAACGATCAAGTAGAACACAGCAAAACTATACTAACTCCATATAAATACTATTATGGTCTATTGTTGCCAAGACGCAACATGTATTTTAGGATAAATGCTCCGAAACTGTTATTTTGAAAAACCTGCGTTTCGCTCATCCCGTACTGCTTTTTACTGCACACATTTGTGCCAGTAACGTAGAGAAAATGGGATAAAACACACTGATCAATAGCCGTAGACCACGGACGAATGAAAACATTTGAGAGTTGAAGTACTCTTCTTAATGTAGTAGTAGTACTGCAACGCATGCCTTTCGCCAAGGTAAAAAGTTCAAGCAGCATAGAAGAGTTCAAGCATTAACTAACGTTCGTAGCCTTGCTTGCCTTCTAAAAAGTCTTGGTCAAATATTAACAGTTCCTTCACAACAAATACGACTACACACATACACTACAGCAAGCATTCCAAGCATTACGATATATAGCTGTAAAGCACCAAACCTTCACTATAGTGCAAAGTACTTTGTACATCTGTTACTGGTACTCGCTCTTTGTCATCTATACAGCTAAACAATAAGGTTTCAAGAAATTCAACCGGCTTAGGTATATTGCTCAGTTGACGTCGACGATGCCAAATGTAATCTATAGATATACTGTATGCCCATTTATTATTATTTTTTTACATGCAGATATTTTGGATTTTTTCGTGCTGAGTTCGTTACATAATTATCGTCTGTAGTTATTTTGATCAGCACAGTATTTGCTTTTGCGCCGATGAATGCATCAGGGCGCATATGCATCGAAAACCTATTTTAATCTCAACGAAAATGTCGCTTCAAGATAACAAGGCCAAAGTATGGGCGATAATGTAATTAAAGACATTATCTATGAGGTGTATATAATACAAGGCCGCTAATTCATATGTACTGTAACGCCTAAGCAAACTAACGGGAGCCGTTATCCTCTCTTTAAGTTAAGGTTAAGTAACTATGTGGCTGGTGACTTGAAAAGGGGTTAACGGCTCCCGTTGGTTTGATGTGTATATAAAGTTTATATGTAGAAATTCGCTACGAAATTCTGCATTCATTGGTGTGTCATATATAGTGGGATGGCAATTGGTCCGCGAGGTAATAAGGGTCGTTAAACGCGGGGTCACTCGTTATGGACGACTCGAAATAGGTATTCTAGTTTCTAAATAATTTTTTTCGGGATTCAGGTAATGTTGGTTCATGTATTACGTCTCATATGTAAGAATTTCAGCGTGATTGGTTCATTATAAGTTCATTTATGAGCGTTAGGTGAAGTAAAAATTTCTAACCGCTAGATGTCACTGTTGGATAATTTATAACCGTTAAGTGAAGTAAAAACTTCCAACCGCTAGATGGCTCAGTACAATCGCCGTAAAGTAACTATGTGGCTGGTGACTAAAAAGGGGATAACGACTCCCGTTTGTTTGTTGTGCATATGAGGGGTTTCAAATTTCACTCTTATCGTAAAACGGAAACTAATGCTAGTTATGGACTGGGGTCTAAATAGTAAAGTTATAATGATTGGAGCAGTTTAACAAAAACTGTTACTTTCTAGTAGTTTTACCGTTCTAAAAAGTTACGGGTGCTTGCGAGTATTGAACAGAATTGCTATGCAGTCCGCGCTCGTCATTCTCTCAGTTATCCGGTCCGCTTTTAAAAAAGTTTGGTGATTCCTGCCGTAAATTATGCTTACAGATTTGTAAACAGTATTGTAAAATTGTTAATAAAAAGCTAGATGAGTTGGTTCTCTAGTAATCCCATGAATTGATTATATTTGCTTGTTACACTTCAGTGCTTTTAATGATTCTCCGTCTCTTGCAATGTCAACAGATATGCATGCACTTCAGAAATGGTGGTCTCCAAGGTGAATGATTTTATGTAGCCTATTGCCAGAATGTTTCGTTCCATATGTCAGTAAATTTGTTACAATTTAGTAATAGGTACGAATATACCGCATTGTTGAATGTTTAGTAGGTTTCTCACACGAAGGAAGTATGTTTGCACAGTCCTCTACTATATACAGCGTATACGGCTGTTCCTTCATTATATGATATTTATCCTAATGGAAATTCATTAATATCGTTTCGTATCTTAGAAACCATTTAGTCTTACGTAAATATTAACAAGCATCCAAATGAAAAGCATCATTGTGTTCTACATCAATCATGTTAGTAAAAAGAAATCTTGTCTTCACAAGTTTTGGAATACTTACAGTACTACTCCACCTTCACGAGGAACACAGCACAAGTTTTAAGGTATTTCTCTTATGTTACTGAGAAATGCTATCGAGAGTTACCTTTGTACTTCTATACTCTGTATTTATATATTTTATGACTTATTGCAATTATATTTTGCTTTAGAAACCTAATTTTTCTTTTTAAATACTCGGATATGCAACGATTTTGAAATAATGCATCTGTGAAATAGGATATTTAGTCTTGCTTTATCATTTTGTAATGTAAAATGATATATACAGTATTTTACTCAAGTACTCGTGTATTATTTATGTGATTTATTTCAGAAAAGTGAATTCGATCTTGGACAAGAAATATGTCTGAAGTTCGTCATGGTATTATTTACATATTTTATCATTTACCAGATTTAGGCTTTGTACTTGAATATTTTCTTTCAGCTTTTCGAGATCATGCAATTGAGAAGTATTATCACAGAATCAAGCAACAAAATCAATGTTTTTCTGAATGTAGTGTAGATGTATTTGTATCAAATGTACTTTTAATATTTGACTAAGACTCACTATGTCTTTTAGAAGCTGTATATGGTGGGCAAACTGTACTGTATTTACTTTAATTTGAAAAGTTTTACTCTCCGTAAGTCAATAGTTGGTCCATATAAAATGCCGATTTTTTTTCTGACTAACCGTAGCAGCAAGGCTACGAACGTTAGTTAAACGATATTGTTAATCATTGTTGTAAATTTACTCTTATTATTAAGTCTGTTCTATTTATATATTTGATACACCCACAATTTCCTAAATTTTGCCCACCATTTGGTTACTGATTAATATATATTCTAGCAATATGAAACGTGTTGATATCTGCCTAAATACCATTAAAAAAAATGGAGTGGGACAAAATAAAAAGAGTATTCCCGGCAAAGTCGGACCAATTTGAATAATAATCCATAAAAATAGTTTACATGGTATAGCAATATTACAATATTATGATTTGTTACTAAAAGTTTCAAATCTACAGTTGAACATGAGGTGAAAAAAGCTGAACATCATGCAGAAAATGAAGTCAAGCATCTAGAACATGAAGTCAAGCATCTAGAAAATGAAGCTCATCATGCTGTCCATGGTCATGCTCATGGTCATCATCATCATCATAAGCATGAAGGACGAAGTTCCAGTTCAAGCTCGAGCAGCTCAGATGAAGAATACGTAAAAAAATTTACTTACTCATGATTAAGACCTATGATTACATTACATACACCTTGTAGTACTGAATTTTTTTAACGTGTCCATATATCTCTAAAGCGTGGTCTATCCAAAGAAGAGCGAAAGAAACTGAAGAAAAAGAAGAAAGAGATGAAGAAACATAAACAGCATCATTAGATGTTTACCATAACAGGATGTATCTTAATTGACAATATATTACTATCTCAATCACATTATCGATAATTATTTTATTATTTCCTCAAGTATACTCTGTGAAATTTCATTGTGGTAGAAATCATACTAAGGATTTCCGTAGTGTAGATGCATCATCAAATATCACATGCAGTTGAGTATTTTAATTATGACAATGAATTTTGCAATCAAACGGATTCTCTGTAATGTGCAGCTTCATGGAGCTGAAAAGGAAATTACAACGCCGCTCTAAAAACGGCTTATCATGCTGTGCATAAAGACCAAACTATTGTGACATCATATAGAATGATTAAAATCATTTAAAATAAGTCTGTTCGTTCAAATCAGTTATTCTATTAAACTAAGTTAAGTTAACAAATGTTTCAATGAATATTAGTGACGCCTTTGTTTTTGATATTATTAGTAGCCTGAAATTAACATGTATCAATTTTGTCAACAGTTCAGATAAATATTGAGCATATGTGGCTGTCATACAATGTAACGAATATTTCAACCACACCCACGAATGTATTGTGTTGGAGTTATGTTTTCTGAGTCTGCTCTAATTTCAGTGTAGACCAATGCACGAAATATTATTAAATGCAATTACTTTATGTTCTGTCAAATCAAACTTTTGCTGGAGGTTATTTCTGTTAGGATGACGTATGCAATATTTATGTCGTCATGTATCAGATATTTTGATTTATTTTCCTCTATTTAAAATATGAGTTACGGGTTAATGTTCATAATCCGACGTCAACAAGTTAAAATACGTGTAGACTTAGCGGTCAGAATTTCGTCAAAGTCACGAGACTGCTGGTAATCACCACTAGGGGCAAATCGTTCAACCGTATATCCGATAACGTCTTCGGAATCCGAAACTTGTTGTTGGGCGTGGGAAAAGTGCGCAGTAGCGTACTGCGCAGTGTCTCATGGTTCTTTGTTGCGTTGCATTATGGGTGACAGTACAACTGGTTAATCCGCCATTATGGACGCTCTAATCACGACAGAGAACCTAAAACTTCACTGGCTACTACGATGCTATGGCGAATTGTGAAAGGCCAGTAACCTACGTTACGCCTGTCAATAGGTGTAAGCCCTCTGTCAGGCTTAATAAGGACAGATTTTTAAGCAGAATAACGCGGATTGAGCGTTCGTAAGAGTCGAGCTTTCAGTAAAATTCAGCATGAGTAAGTTGTCTTTCCGGGCTAGGGCGCTGGACGCCACGAAAGCTATGCCCATATATCGAAAGGATGAGGTTTCAGATCTGCCTGACTACTCGGTATTAAACCGTGCGGTCCCGCAAATGCCCACTGGAATGGAAAAAGAAGAGGAATCGGTAAGTTTTGGAAGCCATATTGTTGTATTTTTGCTCGATTTTACATCCGCACGTTGGCGCTCGCAAGCTTCGACATGACGCGCGGGAATGAAATATAGATTCCAACGTGAACACATGGGATTCTTGGGAGCCAACTGGAGTACCTTCCATATGTTCCTGGCACAATCGACTTTGTATACATTTCCTACTTTTATTTAAAATGAAAGAACATTTACTGGTCACCAAATGACATAAGAACACAATGAAAATATTGTCACATCCATACTCCATATCCAATCTCCATGCAATTATTCAGCTTCACTAAAGCTTGTGATGAGAATTTGTTGCTACTGTACTGGCATAGGGATTTAGCCATGCGATACCTGACCTTCTATTTAATGGATGATGAGGAAGAACGTTGGGTAATTTTGGTGGATATGTTACGAAGATGACTTGCACGTAATCTAGCACGTCCTTCATGTTCCAAAACAACAGCAACGATTTGTTATGATTTCATAAAAATACAATTTAAATTATTTATATATTATGTTGCGTACCCAACCCTACTGCATTGGGTCCTTGTATGCCAGTGTCTAATTTATAATTTCAGTTAGGTTCAAGGGTTATTCAAAAACTATTGAGTGTCTATTATTTGTACATACATACAAGTGATGCTTAACTGCTGGATACAGCTCGAATATACCAACATACACTCGCAAGTCGTCTCGGTAGAATTTGCACCGAATGTCGATTCCTATCAGTATCTGGTGAAATAATACAAGTGATATATGTCTACCTCAATTCACTTGTATGCTGAAAGTATTGCATTGACTCTGGCCAACCATACATCCCAGTTTGGCTGGGACACCAATGGTTTACCAATTTTTCACGGTTAATAGTGAATTTCGGCTTGGTTGACCTGTGCCTTTTGTCTGATGGACTCGACGAACTTGGGGTTACGCTCGCATGAATGCCTAGTAAATCGAGACTCACAATCAAAGCACCAGCTGATTACCTGTCTGGTAATTTGCTAATAAAGTCATTCTGCATACATTCACCATGTTCAGTATGTACACTGATAAACTTGGTTTGCAGCATTAGGTTTAGTTTGCAAAATTTTCAATCTTTTGTTGACCTTATGTTGTTACGGCTTGGTGTAAGTTTGTTTCTGTTATGTAAATCAGTTTACTTAGTGGATAGGTTTATTTGTACTACTGACTACAAATTTTTATATCACTTTTTGTTGTTGTTGAAACCTCGTAATTAAAAATATTTTTTACTGCATCTATCCCCTCTGAATTTATTGCTGTCATATTCTGTATGATTTGACAATCCTTGTAGTAAGAATTCTATTCTAGCAATATGAAACAGATGCTAGTCTTCATGCATGAATTCGGTGTTATCGTATCACATTCCTAGGATGGTCTACCGCAGGCATGCTGATAATTTCATTGTTTCACTGTATTGCTCCCATAAGCGCATTCACTTACAAGTAGAGAAACCCTTTCCTCAGTTGTCTTGCTTATAAGTAATGTAATGAAAATGCCAATGTTGTGTACAGGAACATCATTTACAACGTGCTATTTCTGCCCAACAAGTGTACGGTCATAGAAAAGTCATGGTTATTCCAGTACCAGAGGCTGAGGTTGGCGTACAATACTATAACAGCATCTATAAGAAAACCTACCGTCTCCCTAAACAGTATATCCATAATCAAGGTTAGTGTTGTAGATTCAGTTAGTCAAGACCATTTAATTGTCTTGTGTGTTTTATCAATTTTACCGATGTGTTTATCCTTAATGGTCTGTTCACTTATCTCAACATTCCACTCCATTTATTCACTCAATGTAGGAGAGAAATATCAGTATCTGTATGCCTCTCCACAAACCCGTAATTTGTGTATGAAATTCCGCAACACCGGCTACTATTACTAGAAGAATGTCGGTCTAATCAGTGGTCACCGTCGCCCTAAAACTTATTCAACACAATCTGTTGATCAGAAATTAGGATGTCATATTTTTTGCTTACTGAACATACGTTGTCTAATTCAAATTTATTCTCAATAATCAGGAAATTTACTTTGCTCATTTTCAGCTCAAGCCTTGAATTCGATCATGGAACAAGAAAGGCCGGATTACGACATGGACAGCGAGGATGAGAGATGGGTTCGCGACATTAACAAACGCACAGGTCTTGATATCAAAGAGATTCAATTTGAAGAGATGATTGACAGGCTTGAAAAATCGTGTGGCAATCAAGTCGTCTCTTTGCAGGAAGCTAAACTGCTTCTGAAAGAAGATGATGAATTGATAAAGGCTGTTTATGATTATTGGTTACAGAAGCGACTGAAGATTATCGGTCCTCTTGTTGTCCAGGTGATTGTTATTTGATTCTTAACATGTTGTAGTTCTTTTCCTAATTGCAACAGCAAGTTAGCCATGGCTGGATTTTATTTTACAGGTATATATATTTCCAGATCCTTATTTTGGCTGCTAGAGTAATTTTAAGGAGCATTGCATTACCTCAGTACCTTTGTTTTCTTTAGTCATGCATTAATCTGGACCTCTAGGCCAAATTAGTGAAGATCTATTGAGAAATGGCAACAGATAAAATAACTTACACGCTTTTTATATAGATATGTGATTCAGAAATTCAACCAATCCAACAAACACCAGTCATTTTATTTATTCATAAATGTTTACCCTCGCACTTCAGGTACGTCAGGAAAGACGCGATGGATCTTCAAGTGGTGATTCTTATGTCGCTTTCCGACGACGGACTGAAAAAATGCAGACTCGAAAGGTTGGTTTGTTTGACTGTAGCACTGTCTTTATTTGTACTTTACATTTTCTTTATTTTACCAACAATTTAACTGGGTTTGATCCATCCCATTAAGTACAATATTATCTTTTCTAGAATCGAAAAAATGATGAGGCATCATACGAAAAGATGCTCAAACTTCGAAGGGACCTCAGTCGCGCGGTTACAATCCTAGAAATGATCAAAAGAAGGGAAAAGAGCAAACGAGAACTGCTGCATTTGACTTTGGAAATCGCTGAAAAGAGGTCGGAGCTGTTATGTGCTATTGAATATATGTTTCAACAGTGTTACTCGATGCATCTTTAACTTGAATTATTGTTTTTCCAGATACCAAATGAAGGATTGGGACGGTAAGTTTTTCAAATCTGCCAAACGAGAAGTGGGTGGCCCTAAGAGTATCAAACTTGTCAGTCGGTCGAAGCACCCGTCTGGAAATCGATTGCCCGCAGGAATGAACCCGGCTTTGTTAATGAAAGGCAAAGTTGGAAAACTGGAAGTGGACAGGTAATGAATTCAATGAAAACCTGGCACACAGCGTGCTCTTTTAAGGTCCGTGATTCTATCGTGATACTTTACCAGGGAGAACGGAATCACACAGAAAAAGAAACGTTACCGAAAGCATAAGCACAACAAGCTTCATAATTTTCCTACGAACATAGATGGTGGTCTGAACGGCGGCTCTGGTCATCGTCACGGCGTATCCTCGTTTAAGATGCCGAAAATACACTCAGCATCTGCTTTGAGTTCAAAACCAATTTCTTCAACCGGAACTAACAAGGTCATAGAAGTATTTCATCTGTTCGTATCCTTTGTACAATGACTGCAAGACCAATCTTACCTTTGTCAGTGACTGATAGGAAATGTGATAATAAATCCTTGGATATTGACGCTTAGAAGAACTTAGCCTGTCATGACTCAATTAGATTTGCATTCCTGAACTGGAGATTTTAAATTGGAAATAATATATATTGTGTGTAGAAAATGCAGTGTTCTTGTCTCCATATATGTAAAGATATGTTCCCCCCCCATTAAATTAAAGGTTTATTGAATTTTACAGGTCTCTGTGAGTGCTACAAACAGCTATTCCCATCTCGCATCACTCGGCTCAGGCGCCATGGTGCCCCGATCTAATGGCGGGGCAGAGATGACTTATCAACAGGTAGTTGATACGATGCATCAATATGAATTCCAATCGAGTGATGAAGAAAGACCCAAAAGTCCGGTGTGTGTGTTTTCTTCACTGACATATTAGTTCATAGATGGGTTGAAGAGCTCGTCTTACCTAACTGTTCTTTTCTTGGACATTGCCTTAGCTTTCATTGACATTTAAATTTATTTTATTTACAGCTATCCGGCTCTTTGGCTCCCGAAGACGAGAAAAAGAAAAATCCCGATGGTACTTTTGCTTTCAGAAGGAAGCCCGGATGCAAATACAACGCGGTAAAAATTTGTCCTGGCCTTTATGATGTTGATTTTGAATTCTTTGAGTTGTTCTGGTCAAGTTCGTAAGTTGGAAATATTCCACAGAATATACATTTTCCTTATTTTGTGTACTTAATCCTTTTTAGCCACTGGATGATTTGTCCGGAGATCACTGGCCGTGGATGGCAGACGAGAGGCACAGGTATTCGCTGACTACGTTAGCCGTTCCAGAAAAATGCATGGGATTTTGTCGTAGAAGGTTAGTTGACATTTATTTCAATACCGCAGGGAAATGGTCAATAAGTAACACTAATTTCAGGGAAGCGTACTGAAAGGTAGGATAAAATAAGGGAGTTTTCGCTGATGGTTGCAGTAAGTCATCCATATTGGGATGGGATCATTCATCAGAAAGGTCGATTCGCATACAGCCAGACAATGTATTACTGGGCGGAAAGTAAATATTAGTTTTCATTGTGTGAAATCTAATTTCCCATGAGTCAGCTAATTTCCTTCCTTCTGAACTACGGGGAAACATGAAACTTCCATAATTGGGATTCTTTTTCTTTCGGTTGGTATCAATAGATAAACCTTAATGCTGTTAACCTTAAAGTTGACACCAGTACCAAAATAATGTTACAATAATCGTCATCACTCAACACTGCTCAACTTATGTCATCGTTAAAACATGGTCATAGCACTAGGTTCAAAATGCAAGTAACTATGCCCGGGTTAAGTAATTGTTGAGCAACGATTCAGATTTTGTATACCTTTATTTTTCAATATCAAACAGAGTGGGACGAGGTGGTCGAATCCAGTTTGACCGAGCCTACTCTCCGTGGAACAAACAGTTGTCTGAAATTGACTTGAATCCCGAAGCGCAGCATCTACCTCATAAACAAGACTTGCAGGAATTATTACAAGGTACTGGTCATGGTGATTGATCAATTCCCATAAAATAAGCTTTCAATCCCATATAGCTTCACTCTAATTGGTAAAACTAACCTTGGAATTGTTCAAACAGAAATTAAGCACGGAAGATGGAGGAGGTACAGGCCCTATGATCCTAAAATCCACAAGACCCACAAGCTATTACGAATAGACAAGCAAGACAAAGAATGTGATATACAATCTTTTGGGCATTCAAATGCCGCACCCGTGGACGGTATCCCGAGTAAAACGTCGGAACCGAAAGGTTTGTTGCTCCAAATTATTGTTGTTTTCTCTTTTGTCGGCATTCATTATTTAGAAGCAACAGTAGTATCGATTCTTAAGTACTTGCAAGATGTTTGGCTGCACTTAGCCTCAACGAATTGTTGAATCAATGCTTGATTACTTAACAAAAATATCAAAATATTTAGCTGGATTGCAGTATTTATCTGACCTTACCCCTTTTACTTAGGTATGTCAAGAACAGAATCGAACCAGGTGTCTTCTGATTCAGAAACAGTAGACATCATGACAACCGATGGTGAGGGTTCTAGAGGAGGTACGCTTATCACAAAGTATATTTTCAGTATTATGCTATAGTTTTTTCCTTGATAACATGGCTGGGTTTATCAGTATTACAGTATTCTGTACTTACTAGGCCCATAGCCTAAAGTTGGTTTTATGAATGCGTGAACCAGTTGTCGACATGGGAGTATAGTCTTTTCTGTTATAATTCTGTAGTTAACGAATATGCACCGTAGCGGCAAGTACAGTATGGTGTATTTATGCTCAGCGAAATTTCTTACAATGCAAATTACCATCTTTCAGAACTATTGCATAAGAGGTTAGCGCTGCAGAAAACGTATTATACCAAGTAAGTCACTTAACTGTTATCATTGAACAATTTTTTTGCTAGTTCGAGACCCTTGCTATAGAGCAAGTATGATAGTTGTGCAGTGTTTACTTTATTACAGTAGGTACAGAATGTAAATTTTATTCACTGTTTCTAGATCTTTAAATTCCCCATCTCCGCTAAAGCACGGAATGCTTCATAAACGAATACTGGAGAGTGGCTTGGGTAATGTTCTATTTAATCTATTCAAGATTACCAAGATATAGTATTATGGGTGCTGAATAATCTCTTTGAATTGTAGTCCCAGGCGGCGTAGCTCTGGACAAGTCAACCGCCATGTTTGCAGTGTCAGCATTGGTCGTCAGCACTGCATCAAAAGTAAAGACGTCATACTTAACGACAGGTGAACAATATTTCCACAATATTCACCATTTACTTTCATCATTCTGAATCTTTCCTTTCCCGTGTTAGATTCCAAAAGTCACAGGTCCAAAGTCAAATCTTGTCGAGTACAAACCCCACTTAAACTGAACGTTGTCACCGCCGGTACTGTTTCTTCGAGCATGATGTCGACACAGACTGTGTTAACGACCATGGCCATGCAGGCGACTGCTTCGCCCGGGAAATACATCTACAGCGGTGTGCCAATCGCCGAAACCGTCACGCCTATGTCAAAACAAAGCAAAACCAAAGGCAAGTTCACTTTAGACTCTGCTAAACTGCTGGAAATGAAATCGAGGGACAAAGTCTCGCTTATGTCTGTCGTCGGGATGAATACAAGCACGCCAAATCTCAACACCCTCACATTTCCTATGAGTGGCTCAACACAGAGAGTGTCTTTGACAGCGACCCAGGCGGGATCCTCCGCCGGGGTCGTGTCTTTTGCAGTCGCGCAGCCGAGCATGTCTCAGGCGAATCAGAAAAACTGGCAGCAGCATAGCATAAGCGTGCAAGATGTCTTAAATAGCTCGGTGCAAAATCAGAGGACACCGGTCACGGTGATGGCTACTCTCAGAATAAGCAATCCGTCGAGCGGCAGCCAATCAGCTAACATTCATGGTGCAATAATAACGAACAGTAACACAGACAATCCGGGCACACCGGCTAGTTCACCTTATTTTACCACCGCCTCTAATGAAAACCAAAGCACGATAGGGACACTGTTCATCGCACCTTCGTCACGACATCACTACTCCAAAGGTAGCGGCGGTGACAACAATACAACAACAATTCCCTTCGCTCTGTCCACCCTCGGCCCTCATGTAGCATCGCAGTTGAAAAATTCCCAGCAAAGGCTGATCTCCGGTCACCAGTCGGTAAGCCCTAGCATAAATCTGGCCCTCACGCCCACTACCCCGCAGAAACACACACTGTCCCAGTTATCCATTCCCCACACAAGTGGTAATTCACCTGCAGTGTTGATAGCCACGCCTGCCGGAGGTAGCGTCGCCTCCGGTCTGCCTTCCTTTTGCACCACTGTCATGGAAGCCGGCACGGCAGCCATGGTATCGGGTGGCAGCAATGGTTCACATGGTACCCAGACGAAAACAGTTAGCATCAACGTGGCACGGCTTACATTACAACAACCGAACTCGGAAATCAGCCCGGGAACCCCATCTAGCGTTACTTCCACGATCGTGTCTCATCCTCATGGTTCTCATACAGCCCAGACCTGGGTTCCTTCTGGGTCAGGTCCCAACATATTAAAACTCGGCACGAGTGGGGTCGGAGCGACAGGTATTCAGATACATCCTGTCTTGCCGCAACGAACACTCGGAGTAAAGCAAGAAACGACAGATCGGATTTTTAAAATGGGTGGCAACAAAGCCCTGACGGTTATATCTAAACGAATGCGCAATCCCGTCGGTAATGCGACTCGAACTATAAGCATAGGCAATTCCAAACAACAGGTGGCAAACATAAACAATAACAAAACCACGGCATCATCCCACATCACGCTGTTGCCTGATGGCCGGACCGGTCTAGCAAAGCCGTACATTTCGATCGCTCACACGGCGAAAAACAACGCCGCTGCCACGGTGGTTCTGGATACAAAAGGCGTGCCTGTGATAGAGCAGCCATGTTTGTTGACTAACAGTGAAAAAATATCACCTCAAATAAGCGAAGGTCAGGCCGGTCAGGTGTCGGTTACCGACGCATCGAGCGGACTTAATAAAACTTCTAAAAATAATCAAGCGATGGAAGTCACGTAGCTTTCAGTTTTTCTCCCTGTTTCAGAAAGTTCTCATTAAATCTTTAACGATGATAATTTTCTCGCACAGTTATGTCTCTAGTTTTCCTTATGTTTCTTAACTTTTCTTGTTATGTGTAACTGTGTCTTTGCCAAATGTCGTAATCAGTCAAAGGAAGACCTGTATAGACAATATACATTAAAAAATGTTCCCCCGCTAAACTTGAACAAGGTGGTAGCTGCAGAATGAGAGATACTTGATAAATTCCATTGAATGTTTAGCGTGAACTATTTCAAATTCACCTAATATTTGTTGTTAGAATAGCTCTGCCAAAACCTAAATATTCTTTATATAGGCACATCTTTAGTAATCACAAACCCATATCTAACCTTTTCCTCTCAACCATGGGTATACACTGATAGAAAATTTATTGAGATAAAAAAAATCCCAAAATCCATTAACTCATCAACTACTTTTATTTAAGAGATTAATATTTCCAAAAATGAAATTTCCATATCTAAGCTGCTATATTTCAATTGAGATAAAGTGTGTAAGATAGATCGTTCCACTCGTGTTGCAGGGTGTTCGTATACAAGAAAAAAACTGTTACAGTCGTGGCCACTTTGTCAAATTATTACATAGTACAAATGAATTCTACATATTCTGTTCATGTTTGTTTTGACCAATTTGTTGAGAAATCTTAAATCTAACAGTTAGGTGTGCAATAGTAAATTGAAATGTTTTGTTCTGCGATCTCGAATGTTTGCACATGCATGTATAAGCTGATTTATGCCATATATGTATCAATTGTATCCCTGCTCATTCCACTCTGTGCCTTCGCATGCCACGTATGTAGATATATACATAACGAATGGTTCACAAGTCCAGTACGAACTGGACTTCAATAGCATATGATTGTTTCACTCCATATATAGCAGATTAGTATGATTTATATGAATGACTGGACTTTGGAAGTACAAAATTATTTTTGGTATTCGCTTTTGATCTGGTCCTACTGAAGGTCCATTGGCTAAACCACAGTATCAGCTTCAGGGGTCGATTGAAGGTTGGCAAATCTCAGTGGGGTCTATTGCACTAATAGTGTTAAGACACGTTGCATGGCAGTTCGGGATATTTTAACTCCAGTATGAAATGTACTATTATATTCAACAGCATAGTTTGTTAGGGTAATATCATAGGGTGTAGAATGTTTGTTATAATTTGAAAGTTTTTTTTACCAAGAAGGGATAAATTCGAAAAAAAAGGTTCATAATATTGTATCATCCGTACATAGCGAAAATTATCTGATTAATTAGTCATTGATTTAAATCTCATGTTGTTATTGTGGGTCGTGAGATGTAGCCAGTGATTCGATGTGGAACACCGAAACTAATTTTGTACCATAGAGTCCTGATTTGATTAGCTGGATAATGAAATGCTTTATTTTTTTAAATTATGGTAAAGTTTTCAGTAGATTCAGTTAATTTTTATTGTTATTCCAGGTAAGAATCGTCTATAGAAATATTTCAAACCTCAAATGGGGTGTCTATCTGTATTCGGTTAGGTAGTTAAATCAAGTACTGTGGTTTATCATTTTTCCACAAGTACATATTGACTCGGAGAAATATTGTATGTTTAATTTCCATGTTCCAAGTTTTCTTATGTCTTGTTGTTGTTGAAACGCCTCTCTGTTACTGTTTGTATGTGATGTTTCTCTGTTTTTTTTTCATGCAGATCTAGTAAAACTTCACATTCCTCTAGTTTTTGTTTCTTTGCGTTTATAATGTATGGTAATGATTCAGTTTGTCTTGTCTGTTCTCGTGACTCAGACTCTGGTACATTTATGTAGTTACACATCGACAATAACTTTATCCTACTTACTTGAAAACTTTTTGTACTTTACTGCTACTACAATAGCTTTTTGCTTCCTTGTTCTGTTTTTTCACATGCGAAGTAGTGACACTTCACAAACACGATAAAATGCATTGAAACAATATAGTAGAATGATATAAATCCTCAATTTCTGGATATATATATATAGGGATAACTACAAGAAACAGTTAGGCAATTGGTCAGAGCATGTGCGTAGTCGGTCGATCAAGTGAAGAGAGTAGGCTCTGATTTACTACATTTCATCAAGGTACAAAGGATCTAGGTTATTTCATTTATGTATACAGTACTCTGGTTGACCTATTCTCTGTTCTAACTTACTTGCTTCAGTTTTATAAGCTTGAAACTTTGACTGACAAGATATAGTCTGGCTGAATTAGCAGCAAATGTATTCACAACCATGCTCTGATACCTACAACAGAATGAAATTAGAGTTTAGCAGCAGTTTCAAATGATTGACAGAAATATGTAAACAGGTGTAACACCAACAAACTTGGCAGTAAAATTATGATAAGAACGTTATTTAAAAGGTAAAAACACTCAATAAAATATAAAAAGCACTAGAAAACACAATGGAGTTTCTATACTAGACAGACAGATAAAACAGAGCCTCTAGCAGTTCTAGCTCTTCAAATGCGGGAATCCATAGAGCTAGGAACCGACGCACACGCCGATGCTATGAAGCAGGAAGAAACACTGATTGTAAAGGTTTTACGAACTAGCCATGTTCAGGATTAGGGAATGTTCGGGCACTGTATGGCAACGTCAGCAAAGAAAGGGTGCATTGTTGCTTGTTTTGCAGAAATTCTCTTCAGTGGATCGTATACCAGCATAAGCTGCGAAAGATGATGATAGAATGATCATTATTCGAATCTTCTAATAACATCCAGCCACGGGAAACTTTCTGTACTCAAGCTAAGCGCAAAAAAGCTATGGAAACTAACCTGTAAAATTTCAATGCCACATGCATCCAATTCAGGTAGTATTTTAGCAATGGACTGAACTTCCCATTTTGGAAATTTGGACTTGAAATCAGGTAATGACGTGACGCCAGGCCATGTAGTTTCGTCAGGCGTACCCAATGTCCGAAATATCCTGAACAGCTGATCGATTTCAGAGTCTCCAGGAAAGAGAGTTTTTTTGTGCACCTGGTAATATGCACCAGGATCATAATTGTGTCTCCTATAGCTAATAACACTGGACTAAAACATTACCATTTCTGCAAATATGCATCCCAGACTCCAGACATCAACAGCAGTGGAATACATTTTCGTCCCGAGTAAAATATCCGGAGGACGATACCACAGGGTGATAACCTGAACAGAAGAAAACGCACAGATAGTTTTGAGGAACTCCATCCGGGAAAACTTCAAATTAATTTGTTAGTAGGCGAAAATAATAATGTTTTAGGTATTCACGCGAACCTACTTCATGTGTGTACATTCTCACAGGCACTCCGATTGCTCTTGCTAACCCAAAGTCGGCCAGTTTTATGCATCCCGCTCTGTCAATCAACAGGTTCTGTGGTTTCAGATCTCGGTGCAAGACTCGATGGGAATGACAGTACGATATTCCTTGGAGAAGTTGATAGAGGTAACTCTAAACACATACATAGCAAATTACCGATCGACGCACAGCACTTTCAACAATTCTTGAACCAAGTACAGTGTAACTTTGACATTATATGCCTGATAATTTGAGTAAATTTGTTTACACTGTATTATTCAAACGACACATACTTTGGCAAGTGCAATTGACATTTTCTTAGGCTGTGAATCCATATATTTTTTCAAATCTTGATAGAGAAATTCAAAGACGAGATACAGCTTTTTTTCGCTGTGGATCACGTCAAGTAATCTGCAAAGAAAAGATACATTAGACAACTGTCGATAAACAGGGTTCTTAGTTTTGATGCTTAGTGTGGAAAGGACTCGTACTTGACAATGTTGGGATGATCAAGTTCCTTCAAAAGTGATATCTCTCGTATCGCAGTACTCGGCACGCCTTCAGTTTCCCTGCAAGAAACAAGAGGTTTCACATATTTATTATATTGTTTTCCTTTTATAATACGATATTGTATGTAGTTGAAATATAACGAACTATTACCATATAAAATCTCCTACAACATGTAAATAATGTGATTAAAATCTTCAAATCATTAAAAAGTAGCATTGTTGATCAGTCAGTTCAATAAAGTCACATATGGCATTTGACATGCAGTAATTAAGGTAAATCTGAAAGACTGTGCTCACCACAACTACTGCCTTATCCTAACCACACTGTTATTGTGTGCAACTGCAAGAATTCACACAATAAGTTATTAAGATAAATATTTTTTACGAAAGCTCAAAAGAAGCTTGTTATACGTTTGTCAATTGCTGTACATAAATTAAAAACTCACGTGTCAAGACGAATTTTTTTCAAGGCGACCATATTGCCAGTCACTTTATCGCGTGCTTTGTATACGACTCCGTAAGTCCCTTCACCGATTTTTTCGACCTTCTGAAAGGCCTCCATGATAATATTTAGTGCGCAAACCGAAGTTGCGATGGCTTTACCTCACCAAGACTGTTCTTAGAAACAATACAACTTAGGGTATTATCGCGTCCCAGTATCCAACAGAAACAACAGACATCGGCGCTGTACGATTAAGGTCAATCAACTGTAAACATGTTTATTACTATTTGGCGGGAAATCCTGGTTGCTGGTTCAGCCAGCGGCTAAACTGTAAACTGGATGTCTGATCTTTATTTACTTGCTGATAGGACAACCATGTCAAAATACTGCATACAACATATATTTAGTTTCGGAGACGAAATTAGCTGACAAGGAATTAATAAGAATACAAAATGATTTCAATTAGAAACTGATGACCCCCCTCAAATTTATGCAAATAATGTAAGCATGTTAGATAGCGCTTCTTGAGTATTTGAAACTATCATGATTGTTATTCAAAAGCCCAGCGGGTGATAATGGATGCAAAAGTTTATTCGGAACTGTACCTCATCTGCCTGGGAAATGTGAAGTTATCTAATTTGGAACCAATTTACCCAGAACTACAACAGTATTATAAGCATATCCTTTTTAGTAGCGTCGAAGAATCTCAATACGTGCGATTTACTGAGCGTTTTTTGACATGAGATTTGAAAGATGCCGCTAATTGCTGGCGAACAATATAGCTAATTATACAGGTGCCATCAAATCGGGGTGCGAGTAGATAACAAAAGCGTTATTGGGAAAAGCATTATGTGGCGACTTCTGGTCTCTGATATGATTGAATCCTTTCGGCTATTAGCAAGAACATACCCAAGGTAGTTATTTTACACAATGAATTCTTGCAGTTTGATTGTTACCGCTTCGATATATAACCGCGCTGTAGCTATTGCATTCATTTATAGTTCTAAATACACTTTGTGAACCATGAATTTCTCCATTGGGATATTCGTTACGTTTGCTTTGATAGGTATATTAACCTACTTACTACAGCTTAAGATTACCACGCATGAAAGGTAGTAATGTTCGTTTGTTTCTTGTAACAGTGTCTCACCTTTCCGAAGGCGCAGTCATAATTGGATACTGGAGTGACTGGTCGTCATGGGGTCCGTGCTCGAAAACGTGTTTAAAAGGGGTGCAGTATAGGTTTGCTATACAATTTTCGTTTACCAGGATTCTAAATTTTAATCTGATTTATAAATCTTTATTATTTTTCCAGAACTCGAACATGCATCCAAGCGCTTCCCGGAACGATCGGATGTCCAGATAGATGGTGGGAAGCTAAAAGCTGCACTGAGTCAACAAACTGTTACAATGGTAAAACTTTTCGGCTAATATATAATATATAACTTAATTTGCAGCATAACCTTATATATTTATGAAATTCGTATTTTCCAGTCAAGCCTACAATCACCAGTACTGCTGCTACAACAACAACAACAACAACTGCCACATCTACTACGACAACTACCATGGAGTCTATTCCCCAAGTTGATAGTAGCTGCCTGAATCCAGATAATCGCGACAGCTACAGAGGTGTTGTGTCTAGAACTATTTCAGGATATACCTGCCAGAGATGGGATCTTCAGCATCCTCATCCACATAACTAGTAAGCTATAGCATGCGTGGTTGAATCGAGATAGTTCTTGTTTCTAATACTCTCATCTTTTCATCTAGCATTCCCAACATGTTCCCACAAGCTGGACTGGATGATAATAACTATTGCCGAAATCCCGATAATGACGAAAAACCTTGGTGCTTCACGACAAATCCTAACAAGCAATGGGATTATTGCGAAGTAGCTGTGTGCGAAGGTAAAATAAATGGGATGGGCACAGAAATCTCCTCAGAACAATATATACAATCGGAATATCTGCAAGATGAAAAATTCAATATAGTCCCTTTGAATGGTTGAATTAACCATTATTTATTATTAACTGGGAAAACTTCGTATTCTCAAAAAAAACTGGAATTGTACCTTAAGATATATATAATTGTAGTATTAAAATATATCTTTGTAAGAAACCTAAATCAGAATTTGTTTTTTTATATTAATCAAACAGAATCATCCATGGTCGACTCTAAAAAAGACAACCCAGATACTGTCGAGTGTTTTGATCCGATCGATTCGCAGAGTTATGTCGGAACAATATCTAATACAGCAACTGGAATTCCCTGTCAATACTGGAATTCAAGCACTCCACACAAGAATCTGTTGTAAGTTCCATCATTTCTATCTTTCTATTACGTAAGAAAATTGCCCCGTATCTAAACTATACCTATTTTATTACTTGCTAACCCAGGCCTACTGACCGATTTGCTCGCGCGCACCTAGGAAACCACAACCATTGCAGAAATCCGGATAACGACACGAAGCCGTGGTGCTTCACTAGCGATCCTAATATAAACTGGGCATATTGTGACGTACCGCTGTGCAAAGATTCTGGTATGAACACGAAACCGTTTGAATCCCGTAATGTGAATGAAACCCGGAAGAAAAAAAAAGAAAATAACGAACATTTTTTGGCTTTGTTTAGATTTCGCTACATCTCCGTTTTCAACCATCTTAGATTCTGAATGTGGAAGGCCGAAAGTGCCAATGGCACCCAGCCATATCGATCCATCGCCCGACGTTCCAATGTTTCCGTTTGCAAGATTCATGTCTGAAGGATTGTTGGAAGAGGGGGGCTTCGAGGATGACAATAATGAAAGGAAAACTGATCTGGGAGGTAACTACTTTTCCTTACTTTTCAATCATGTCAGCTTCAATTTAATCATTTTTCATCAGTTTCTAATCAAGTCTTCTAATCACCGATATATATTACAGCTTTTGAGTCGACTCCTGGTAGCATTCCTTGGCAAGTGTCAATTCGGCGATCCTATTCGCGCTCTCACTTCTGCGGTGGCTCTATCATCGCTAGCGAGTGGATTATTACAGCGGCTCACTGCATCACACAGTAACTATAATTTTTATTGTTGCTATTGTTACAATGAAGCCTGATGCATTTGGTTATAGTAGTGAATAATGCTAGTCACATTATATGTCTTTAACAGTACACGTTCTTGTTTCTCAGGCCACAAAAACCTTCCTCATACTACGGAATTATAGGAAGCCACAGTCAGTACGTAAACGAGCTACATCAAAAGAGAATCGACTTCAGCTCTGTTTATCGCCATCCTAGTTACAGTTTCGCGAATTTGGCAAATGATATTTCACTAATGAAGGTATATATATATATTTAACTTGTTAATATTCGTATTTTTTATGAAATTCATTACATGGAGACTAGTTCTGTTTAATTGAGCGCATTTATTTATACGGTTTCCAGACAATAACGCCGATCGTCTTCACTGAAAACATATCACCTATATGTCTGCCGTCAACACAATCTCTTCCAGAAGACAGCGGAATGGGCATTGTTTCAGGATGGGGTACGATGCGAGGTAACGGCAATTAATAGTAATTAATAGTATAGAGCAGGGCTTCCCAAACTTGGGGTCGCGCGACGAGTTTTAGGGGTAGCAAAGAGTACATCAATTTCGAGTTTCGAACTAGATTTTTTCGGAGTAAACCTGAATCAATCGATACAATTTTTCCAGGAAATATTAGTTTATCTATTACGTCTCAGATGTGCTAATTTTAGCGTGATTGCGCCAATAGAAGTTGATTTACAAGCGTCGATTGTACTTTGCCATCTAGCGGTTTGAAATTTTTACTTCCTTCACCTAACAGTTATCAATGATCTAACAACGACATCTAGCGGTTGGAAATTTTTACTTCACCTTCAGGGATATAGCGAATGCAATTTTTCTCGATTTAAAACTCGCACATCCTTCGCAAATAGGAATATTCAACCTGTAACTCATTTTTATTTCGTACTCAGTTTCAGGGTCCCGAGAATTTCTACATCAAGCTTCGGTACCAATACTAGAATTGGATGAATGCAGACGAGCCTTACAAACAGAAAACTTGTCGATGGGAACTCTGTGTTCTGGTTACATCGACGGTGAAAATGATTCGTGTCAGGTATTGTGTAAAGTTTTATTCAGAGTCTAGCTTAAGCCTATGATGAAATAGAAAATTTACAAACTCTTTTTTCATAGGGAGACAGCGGGGGCCCACTTGCTATCGAAACTACCTTTGGGACGTTCGGACTCGCTGGAATCGTATCATGGGGATTCGGTTGTGCAGACGAGGGAAAGCCAGTCGTATTCACAAGGGTCAGTAGCGTTTTACTATATTATAATATTTGTTTACTGTTGAGTATTGACCAATGATTCCTTTTTTCTGTAGGTTTCTCATTACGTGGACTGGATAAACAGCATTGTAAGGTAGAAGCAACGTGAATCTGGGTTTAAAGATTGTGTATTTGTATTATACTGATGGGTTCAATATATTGATTGAACAACCCTATTATTATCATTTTTTTAATAAAGTTCATAGACCTTTTTATTATTTTTATTATCTGTTTAATGTCTATTACTGATTTTCACTGCATTACTTTTTTGTACGTTAAGAAAAAAAAAGATTGTATCTTCATACATTGTTGTATTCTTTCGACTCATATCACATATATAAGAGGAACAAAAAGATGAGAATTTAACCATGGTACGGACTTCCAAGAACGTGACCCTAGGGCCTAGACCAGAGACTCGTCAAAACGAGCATTGGTTCTATGCAGATGAACTTTGCACTTCAAAGATAGCTCTTTAGCGCTCTAGCGTTAAATTCCCTGTGCAAGATTTATTTTATTGCAGCTAGAGGTGTGTGGTACTTGTCATTTCACGTTGATGTTTGCACACTATATTAGGCAGACTATACTACAGTACATAAACTGCGTTATATTTATATACTCTTGAGTAACGATCGTCTCGACCACATTAACGTTCAGAATGCCTACGAGAACAAGGAAAATTGCCATAATGGGATATCGTTCTGTCGGTAAGATGTACTTACGAAAATAACTATAATTCTTTGGATAACATAAATAACTAGTTATATTGATACTGTCTAGTTTTTTTCCTGAATTATTCAAAGAAAAATTCAGAGTTTTTATATCAAATTGCTGTTTTATGTAACAATGATATAACTTTGTTAATGTTGCTTCAGGCAAATCATCAATCACCATACAGTTTGTTGAAAACCAGTTCGTTGATTCGTATGACCCGACAATAGAAAATAGTGAGTATTGATATGCACTGTCCTTAAAACCCTCTTTTGATGAAAATAATATTTACAAAATATAAAAAAATGAAATATAATTTTAGCTTTCACACGATCGATGAAGGTACAAGGTCAAGAATATCTTTTACAAATTGTGGACACAGCTGGTCAGGTATAAAACCTAGTTAAGTCTGGCACATATACATGGTTTCTCTTCCATTTGCTGATCACTGATGCTGATCACTAGAACTGTGGTTTTCAGTATTTGTTTAGTGAGCAACTGGGTATATTTTGGGCAGTCGGGCTGAAGGAAAAAAAGCTGATTTTTTTGTTTGTTAGGAAACTTGCCTCTATTCCAGGATATAGCCTGCTAAATATCAAAATGATAGCTACATATCCTGAGCCAAACATAATTATATGCTATTACAAATACTATTCAACCAAATTATATGATGTATAATAATAATTAAGATATCATTCTTTCTTTTTATCAGGATGAATATTCGTTATTTCCTGAGGCCTATACACTGGATATTCATGGTTATATTTTAGTATACTCAGTGAATTCAAAGAAAAGGTTAGTGTGTTACAATGCATTGAAGTTTGCTATAACTTTCACACTAAAATCTCTAGTGGTAATAATCTATTATGTCATTATACTCCTGTAAAATATTTGATAAAACTTACTTTGTTAAAAGTATCTGTCTTTTTTCTCATTTCATATGCAGTTTCGAAGTCGTCAAAGTAATCCATGAAAAATTGCTCGATATGGTTGGAACAGTAAGGTGATTGTTTATTAAATTTCCTTTATTACTGCACCAAACTCTCAATTCAACTAAATTTTATATTTTACTTTATTTTTCATCAGAGTGCCTATTCTGCTTGTTGGGAACAAAAATGACCTGCACATGGACAGAGTTATATCCACTGAGGATGGCAAAAAGCTTGCCAGTTCGTGGAGCGCCCACTTTCTTGAATGTTCAGCAAAACATAATATGGTGAGTGCCTTATTTTTTTGTGACTATGCTTTCGAGAAAATTGATTCTAGTCGTTCTATACTCCTACTTAATCTTAAGTCAATTAGGCATTGCTTATAATATGGTAGTTTATCTTAAAGTTCCTTTGAGTAAACCTAAATTAGACTACTAGAACAGTGTTTTCAGCTGCTTTCTGCTTTTCGAGTTGTACACTACTGATATTTAGCTATTTAGTCAAAACAAACATTCCTTTATTCAGAGGTATGCTCATTTGTTTCGGTAGTAATTATGTCAATTGTAAATCGAGACAGTATAAATTTAGGTAACAGAATTGTAACGCTGTAATAGAGTTCAGTGAAATTGCAAGTCGAGTGCTGCTAGCTATAAAACAGGTGAGAATTATTTAAAACTGAAAACTGCATCAAGTCTTTAAAAAATGTTAATAATTTATTTTGGTATGTTTCAGTAGACTCAAAATTTCCACAGCAAGAATAGTAAGGATCAAACTTAGGCAATAGTTAATTTTTGAACTGAATAAGGATTGTAGAGTCCACTGCAAAATGTTTGACACCTCTGTTATGTTGTAGGATGTTCAATTAATATTCAAAGAAATAATCCTTGAGATGGAGAGATTAGACGGAAACATACCAGAGGAAAAGAAAAATTGTGTTATATCGTGATTTTTGTTGTCTACTCTCCATAAAACAAACCGGTGTGGATGCGCTCCGACTACATCACGGTCACGAATCGAAAGCGCAAAGCCCTATACTCTGTGTCGTCACTACTATCATATAAAACATGTAATTATGATTTGTGGATGTAGAAGTAGTTACGAAATCAGTATCAGTACTGTAGGAAAAATATGAGCATTCGGACCAAATTACTTTTAATTCTACCTGTACCATACTTATTTTTTGCTCCTTGCTTTCTCTAGTAGGGCTGGTGGAATGTTGCCTTTAGCCAGCCGTATGATATATTAAGTGTCTTTTATGAGTTTTTAATAAAGTGATTAGTGATATTAAGTATTTTTTCTTGTGTTTGAAAAGTATCCTCGTAATTAGTTTAAAATTTAGACTGGTTGGGGTCAAATTTTAATATTCTAATCTCGTAACTATCTAATAACTTTTGTGAAACGCGTCTGATTGTTAATCGTTCAAAACCTTTCTCAAACTACCGTATACATACAAGTCATTTCAAAGTGCTTACAATTTGGGAAGAACCTAAGCCCCGGTGTTCAATTTATTTTTCGAAGCAACGGATAAAAATACTGTACATAAACAAAAGTATTGAACAATTCTCCTCTGGGAGTGTCTCTAGTGGTAATAGGTATACCAGTTCAGCTGGCGCTGGTGATCCTGTTAATCCACGAAATATATCGAGAAACCTGGAAAGTAAACAGATTTTGGTAATAGATTGTTCTACAGAGGCATATTTCACTGAAGTTTCTAAGGAACGGAATTATCCTTACCATAGTGTAAACTCCCGGCATGTTTGGCTCAGCACATCCGTAACCCCATGACACAATTCCGATCAACTCGAATCTTCCGGTTGCTTCTGATTTTTTGAAAAGTGGTCCACCGCTATCCCCCTTTTATTATACAATATTGAATATTATTATTATTTTGATAAAAAATTATCACTTATAATTTTTTCGTTCAAACCTGACACGAATCCTTTCCACCTTGCTGTAAACCAGCGCAGAGCATGGAAGACGTCACGCCTCCGAGTAGATCATTACATTTTCGGTTGTCTACAATGGGCACAGTTGCTTGCCGTAAAACTTCATTTGAACCAGTGCCTAAAATTAAAAAGTCGGCGTTACTCAGTGCGAGAAATGCTTTAGGATTCCGTAGAATTCACAAGAATAATAGTAGTCAAACCTTTCGTTGATCCCCATCCGGACACAATTGCATTCGTGCCGTGTTGAGGAATAGAATTTATAGGTGGTAAGCAAATTGGCTTGATAAATCTGTTGTACGTAACGGGCACTGTAGTCTGAAATGTTAATGGATGAATAGATTGTTTTATTTGCTGCTTAGGCCTAATTATAGCGGTACGAGAAATGTTTTGGAAATGAAATTCTCATTTGATTGTCAGTGCTTTAGAATTTAGATGACTGCCAAGTAATGGACGTTGTTGCGGTATTCGCACAGATACAGTATTTATTCGAGAACTATATGATATAGGTAGACAGATACTTGTACTTGTATACACTTAAACGTATGTAGTAGATTAATTTGATAGCATACCTTCATTAGAGTGATGTCGTTAGCTAGTGTACTTGGACTGTAATTTTCATGGCGGAAGATGCGACTGAACTCGATTCGTTTCTCAGTCGTCTCCTGCACGAACTGTAAATGACCACCGATAATTCCGTAATAAGATGACGGGTTTTCAGGTCTGTGTTGATTAGGGAAATGGTAAACTTACGAAATCCCGACATTACGTTCAAATTTTCAACGCTATACGCTATTGCCTTACTCGATTACACAGTGTGCCGCGGTTATCACCCAACTTTCCTTGATAAGAGAAGCGCCACAGAAATGCGATCCAGCATAGCCGCGTCGAAGTGATATTTGCCAGGGTATGCTTCCTTGATTGACTTCGATTCCTGAAAAGATAAAACGGCCATTTCAGAACCACCAATAGAACAGGTTTTAAAGCATTGAGTACTAGTGGTTCCACTATTATCTGCAGACTAATTGATGAAATATTTCTACATATAGAAAATACGGTATATTATTTTACGCTCATGTATGTTGCCTGTTACAATGTCTAGTAGGCTTTTCATACCTCCAACTATGAATAAGGGCAATTCCGGATTCCCACAGTCCGTGCTAGTTACAGGCGAGGACGTTGTTGTGCTTATTTTCGTTGTTGTTGTTGCTGTTGTTGTTGAATCTAATGAAAAGAGATGTTCTTGTAGTTATTCATGATATAGGATAGGCCTATTTATTACTGCTTTCATTTCTTATATTCAAAACTATGACAAAGTGATGACATTACCTGTGCAGATAGGTACATCGCAATATTCCCACTGCTCAATATTATTTACGAAACACCAAGGCGAAATGTCAAAGTCCGGGTTTCTGCAGTAGTTGTTGCCTTCTAGTCCCGCGTCTGGATAATTTTCTGGTGAACTATAAGTGGATATTAGTTTAAAACTAAATAGAGCAATTGATTCAAAACGCTGTTTGATGTCTAATATACATTCAATATGTTAGTGAAAACGGCAACTTACAATTTATGACCGACTTGATCGCTCCATTTTTGACAAGTATAACCCGATTTAGTTTGCGATATCGTTCCTCGATAGCTGCCTCTGTTGAAAACGCTGAAACATGCAGGACCAGGGAGACTAGTGAGGGGGGATTCTAGTCGATAAATCGAGAAAAAAAATCAGTCGAACTTAATTAAAGATGCTTGATGGGCTATCAGTTAATACTGCAAATATGCGATGTACTTACCTGTTGTGCAGGAAATAAAACAGTTTCGTAGTTGCCACCAATTCCCTCTGCAGTCCAAGTCTCCTCCAATGCATGTCCGCGTTCTAAAGCACAAATGTAATTGAAATTTCGACGAATTGCGTCATTTGTTTTCTTTGTTAATAATTTTCAAGCCTAGACTCAAAATTGTACCTGTACTGATGTCCAGTTTCACAAGATTTGGAGCATTCCGTCCAGGGTCCCCAGTTTGTCCAATACGCATTGCAGGAAACACCTTAATAAGACAAAAGCATCATGGAATAACCTTGAATAACAAAATATAGAGTATAATATTTAAGGATACAGATGTGCCTCGTACTTAATCCGTCTCAGTAGCCTGTTCTATCTCTGAATTGTTTGAAGTCCGAATCAATTATCCCCATTAGAAATAATAGAAAGTGAATAATTCCGTTCCCAGATCTTGGGCCGAACCCATTTCGTCAAACTTAATCGGCAAATACACATAATTTAAGGTATAAAGAATATAATTAAATGCCCAAATTTCTCTAGAAAATAGGATTCGAAGTCTAGAACGTACGAAGTTAAAGTCGTGTGAACCTTATATATCACTGTATTTATATTTTTACCTGCTATTGAAGTGAGTAAGAGGAGTAGTACTACAACGTTGTTCATTATAACCGGTAGATTGTTGCAAATTTGTCTTGTTTCGCTCTTCTAGTACTCCTTGAACTGCCTTACTTTTTCTGAAAAGAGTCTATTTATATGTTTCACTATGTAGAATATATGGATATTACGAATTAATTGCGAGACTTTGCTATAGCATTCTAATTTGTTTTGCTGGGTTGCTGACAATAGACGCTTGCAGCAAATTGCTGATTCTTTGGTTCTTACCTTCAGTTATAATTACATTCGATGATATTCGACACATCGTAGTCTGCGTAATTACTGCCGTTGAGGGGGTAGCATTCATTGGTAATTACTGGTGATATTCAGTGACAAAAGATGAAAAATTGAATAGGTAATTGGTCAATCGTCTATTGCGCTAGTATGGTATGAATCGCTAAGGTGGGAAGTATCCAAAGACCTAAAACCAAGAGTCAACGATTCCTATGGCCAGTTCATATACTGCATTTCATCCTAACCCTAATTTTATTCGATATACTATTACCTCTCGTACAGTCTCGTTACTCGCATAGCCATCCCCTACAAAAAACATTTTGTATTTCTTTAACTTGGCAATTTATCTGGCTCATTCAAAGCTTCCCTGGAATTAGAAAAGTCCCTCCACTGGCCGACATCGCAGACCATCCCTTACTTTTCATAGCAAAGCTTGCGAGTTCATTCTGTCGCTATTTTTACGATGATTGCTGCTAACACACGATTAAACATATGTATACGCATATATGAAAAATGAAATTAGGTTTTAAGATATGACAACACGAAAACATTTTTGAAGAGTTATAGGGCATTTCTGTTGCCCAGCTTCAGTGGGGATGCTGTGACCCCAAGTTTTTGAGCTAGCCCCATGTATGTGCTTCTCAAGTCATCAATATCCGTGTAAAAGCCCTATTTAAAAAATGACGGTCAATGTATGGAGGTTGCTTGTGACTAAGTTTTACATTTGAATAATCACTTAAGCATATGTTACAATTACCATGAGATGTCTCTCTCCTGCTGCAGTAGAAAACGCCTCTCGTGAATGTGCCATTCTACGATTGTTAAAAATCATCATATCTCCTTTGTCGAGTCGAAACCGATACTGCAAATGGGCAATAAGAATATTCAATGCAATGGATGTTCCTTATGCATATAATAAAAGGTGAAATGGATTCCTTCATTTTTTCAAACTACAAGCTAGTGGTTAGTGGCGGCCTTACACGGAATAGTATAAAAAAATTCTTTGGTAACATGAATAGTCTAGGTTCGATGATTTCCATTGTCCGACGCAGATCGCAGAGTCGAAAATTTTCACTATCTAGTAGAGTTTTTTAAGAACAGTAGTGCAATTGATTGTAACGAAACCTGAATTTCCTCCCGTCGAATAATTTTCATGAATTCCTTGTAAGCAGCATAATACGAGTCTACGTCTTCCTCGCGAACTCGCAGAGTACCTTCTAGGCTAGGATGCCAATTAACAGCGGAAATCTGGGATCGAACATTTTCTTTTTTGACATATACAGTAATGTATTATATTGATTAAATGCATTATATTAATTAGTTTCATGGCATACTTTTCCGAAATAATCTTTCTCTATGTGAGGTTTGGCATGCTCATACCAGACACCTTTGACATCGATATCAATTGTATAGAATGTAGCCGGAATAGTACACAGCACTTCAAAGTGATTTGGGTGGCTCTTTCTCAGTATATTCGCTGCTTGTAGCAAATCAACGAGTTTTGACTCCCCTCCTTGTACAGAATCGTCAAACCTAATAAAATTAATCTTTGGCGCATCTCTTACACATATATATATATATACGGCGGTATATTTCGTGTCCTAATAAAACTTTGAAACTTCATATTTCTCCAGACTGGACATAAAAGACTGATATACCATTATATAGCTTAGGTTAGGTTTAAAAATATATTTAGATAGTCCGGAAGCTATAAAACCCTCACTTCATACTTCATATTGTACTGTATAACCATAACAGTTCGTACCTCTTGGTGAGCAAGATTTGTACTCCAGGAGCACATGAATAGAACGGCTGGTCTTGATGAAAAGGTAGCTTTATAGAAGTGTAGGCAGAATTAACTGGCTTGATAGTGTTTACAACATCCCAGGTCTGTAGAAAAACATGTTTACTCAGTACCAAGTTATGTGAAGACAATATATTGCAGTGGTCCTCAAACAAGCCCAATTTTGATACGCAGAATATTGCATGAACAAAGAAATCCAGCTTATGTCAGCTATAACGACAACTAAAGCTGTTCCGTTCAAGTCTTACTCGGTCAAGGCGGTTAGCTCTGGTAGAGTTATATACGGTTCTTTTAGTTTAGTACAGATACTTGAAACGAAAGAATGTAAATAATGTGCTTACATATCCATAAAGAGTTTGCTTCAAAGGTCCCATTCTTTCTACAAACTGAGCAAAACATAATTGTTAGTATGGATCACTTAATGCGGTATTAAAATTCATATAATTACCGAAACTGCCATTTCATTGCTATTTGTTGGAAAAGCTTTTACAACGCAAAACCCACATTGCAGAATTTTCTGCATACACCTGGAACATAGTAAATCTGTTATCTGTTATGTACCACGTTACGTGATGAAAATACCTATGGTTTGCCATGATCCATTATTCGAAATATCTAAAAATGGAAGTAAATTCCACTAATTGGTTGTCAGCTATTGGCAAGCAAAGTTATTAAAGAATTTATAGCCGAATTTATGAATTTAATGTGTTTTTATTTTACAATAATATTTATAAAAAAAATTTAATTTATCTCTTAATGATGCAATAGACAAGGTAAGCTATATACCTCATTAGGCCCTCTTCCCCAAGAGCATCTTTGTATTGTATTGACGGTATGAGCTTAGTATTTGTAAAAGGTATGGCTCGTTGTTCAACCATTTTGTTGAGACAGTCATCGCAGTTGCAATGTTCCCGTAGAAAATCTAACGGAATTTCCGTTGTATGATGCAGCTTGGAAATGCGATTCACAGTCCGACAAATCAGATTATCACCTGTAACATAGATCAATTTTATGTTAGGGAATCCTATTTTCGGATTCCCTTGTTTATTTTGAATATTGTCGAATGTTCTGGTTTTGAGGTTCAACTGAGGTTACGTGGTGAAATAATAAGAATACGTGTAACCTGAAATGAATAATTAGAATGGTGTATAACAATTACAGAGAATCGACTTGAGAATGAAAAAAAATAAACAACTAGAATTATATTATAATATATACACATTCTCCTGTAAGTAGACCATTGTTCCTGAAATAACATTTATATATTTACTATGTAAATAGTCTTGCTTGTTATGAAGGAAGGAATATTAGGACCTAATACATGTGGATTATGTTGTCAGCGTAAAACTAGCGTTAGTGTTATCAGTTTTCTGGGTTAATTAAAAACATATGTGTTATTGCAATAGCTCTTTTAAAGTTTTAATTTTGAGTTACAATAAAAATATTGTGTATTTATAGATGAGTGTAGAGATATCCATATCATAATAAATATTTGGTTTGTCATGCAACAGCGAAAAGCGGCATATTATATATACGCTACGCTATACGCTATGTGCAAAGGATATGACGCGGTATTGATTATTGGATTACATGAATTGCAAATGCTTCGATAAGAACGAACGTTNCCTTGTTACTACTACAGGTATAGGACTAATTTTCCGGCGTCCTGAAATCCGAACAGACCAGAAAACTGGAAGTTTTCCCCCGCTATTTCCATAGTTGTCCGCTAGACGGCGTCAAAGAGTTAACGAACCACTGTATTACTAATGCAGGCCGGTGCGTTACACAGATAGCCGGCGATAACGAACATGTATCGAGACACAGACGTACTTATTCCATTAGCACTCTGTTGAACCCATTGCCACTCAATGTTACGCTGCGTCGTTTACATCCCCGGCGCTATTTTGATAGTTCGCACACGCGGGTATTGTCCTCACCAGACCGGTGCTACTCTTTCAAACCGCGTTTATTGTCCTCACCAGACCGGTGCTACTCTTTCAAACCGCGTTTATCTGACACGGTCCTAGGGAGAAGGATGGCGGATAATCGATATTCAACCTGTATTATGACATTTAAAATATCAATCTTGCTGTATTATTCATTCCTAGACAGCCTGTTTCTATCAGCACGGCCACAATGGCCTTGGAACGCATTCGAAGATTTGTGTCCGCTACTTTGCAAGAAAAGGTATCGCGATCATTGCACAGGGGTACTACAGGTATGTTCCCTAGCAATACACAGAGGGTCACCGACTTGTACAGACAGCGTAATTCTGGTAATTTATCGTAAGTAAATAGTTTCGTAAACCAGTACATGATAATATATGGCCGGTGTATGGGACCTTGACCTAAGACGAAAATTTCACTCTCCTTACATTGTACTTTATACTTATTTGTGCTTAATAAGTTTTAATACACTTTTTATGTTGTTGTTCAGAGAGCTCCGAAAGATAGACTTCTGATATTTGATCTGGCTGATGGTTGGGATCCGTTATGCTCGTTTTTAGGAAAAGAAATTCCCAGTGAACCGTTCCCTCATGTAAATAAGGGAGGGACCATTGTTGAAGATTGGGTAGCAAGCAATCCCGTCTTTAAAAGAATGCAACGGGAAATGGCTGTATCCGGAATAATTCTAGCGCTTGTGTCTTCCTTCGGGTTTTTTAAACTTCTGCAGGTATTGCGTAACGGGGGAAATGGTATCAATTTTGCTGCTTTCAATCCAATGGTGTACTTCAAATGAATTTTGTCAACTTTAATGAATTGTTTTCCAAAGTGCATGCAAATGATATATACTGTTTTTTCAAATGAAGTTTGGGAGCCCCCTTACAGTCCCCGATAATTCCTGATTCCTGATTCCTTCCTAATAATTTAAACTATACAATGAACTAAAGGTGTTCCGTTAAAGGCTTACTCGGTCAAGGTCTGGTAGAGTCATGTAAAGTTTACTTTTAGTTTGGTACAGACATTCCCATTATCTCTATAAACTGAGCGGAACAGAAAGGATAGAATGGACCAATGAATGCGGTATTCAAATCCATATAATTAGCTGGTTGTCAGCCATTGGCAAGCAAAGTTTTTAAAGACTTTAAAGCCTATCTCAGTCATTACGCTTGAAGCACCAGTATATTGGGTTCAGGAGAAAAATGTGTACAAATAAATCATGTTGCAGCGACTGCACTACAAAAATTATTATTATTATAGCGCAGTTCAAGTTAGAAGATGTACACTGTTCAAACAATTCAGTGAAGACGGGTAATATGTAACTCAATCTATCAGTAAATACATATGTAGGTAGGTAGTTATGCACCAGTATATTGACTCCAGGCGAAAAATGTGTACAAATGAATCATGTTTCAGCGACTGCACTACACAAATTATTATTGCAGCTCAGCTCAAGTTAAATGTACACTGTTTAGTTTAAATAATTCAATGAAGACGATTAATATGTAACTCAATCTATCAGTATACACATTGGATGTGTAGGTAGGTAGTTGTTGCTGTAGTTCATTCAAACCTCTAATTTTGAATCAGCTCGATAGTCATGAAGATCATAGTAGCAGGTTTTATAAAAACTGGAACAAAATCAGTGGCTGCCGCACTGAACATGCTTGGATATCAAGTATATGATTTGGAACACCATTTTCATTACTTGGGAAAGGATTGGTTGGAGGTATATGTTATAATACTTCTTCAATTACCATTTGCTGCAATTTCTTTATTGTTTCCTTGTGGTGCTAATCAGATTTTTAAACACGGAGGTGATAAGAACGATTTCTACAGAATGTACAAAGATATTGATGCAGCCTGTGATATCCCATTTTCACTGTTCTGGGAAGAAATTCTTGAGGCGTTTCCGGATGCTAAGGTTAATAGAATTACGCAATACTTGCTTAGTAATATCAGGTTTTGCTATGTCATTTGACTCATGTTTTCTTTTCAATTCCGTAAACGCCATCTACATACGTTATTGATGCGGATACATGCAGATTATTTTCATGCAACGTCAAGACGAAAACCAATGGTTCAAAAGTGTGAAAAAGCAAACTGACATGTTTAACAGCAACCTCACATTTCGCCTTCCAAGCGTGTTGTCATACTCTGGTTATAAATTCTTTTCCTACATGACAGTGCTTAGTGAGTATTTCACTTTGTTACTACTATTTATATTTACTAATAATATACAGGTTTAAAATCGATCAAAAAGGAATAATCTGACACTGTTCTAGGGCGAAGGATGGCGGATAATTGTGTTTCAAACTGTAATATGACATTTAAAATAACAATCTTGCTGTCTTTTTCATTCTTAGACAGCATGTTTCTATCAGCACGGCCACAGTGGCCTTGGAACGCATTCGAATATTTGTCTCCGCTACTTTGCAAGAAAAGGTACCGAGATCATTGCACAGGGGTACTACAGGTATGCCGACTTGTACAGACAGCCTAACTCTGGTAATTTATCGTAAGTAAATAGTTTCGTAAACCAGTACATGATAATTTATGGCCGGTGTATGGGACCTTGACCTAAGACGAAAATT
>QXVX01008710.1:1866-13350 GCA_013436065.1 Halocynthia aurantium | reverse complement strand
ATTGAACAATTCAGTATTGACCTTTGGAACTTTGGAACGAAGATTACGCTAACAGTGACGAAATTGTGATTGTGTAAGTCTGTAAGACAACAGGTATACGTTACAAGCACGAGTTTCAAACTTGCTCATTCTGATTTCACACTGGCAATACTTCAGAGAGATAATTATTCATGTCTCTTTATTTATACACTTCATTTTAAACTCTTTGTACCGGCCAAGCGAAATGGCGTTTCTTAAGGAATCGAAAAAAGACAAGTAATGATGCAGATTGTGTAACGTGAGCAAAACAGCTGCGAGCATTTCCTTTGTCGACACCAAGTGGTGAATATAAGCCATAGTGTATGTTTTGCAAGTGTAACATTGACAATGTGCCAAGATTGGTTCAAAACTTTCTTTATAGTTTTTGGATGACAGATCAAGTTCTGAAAGATCACTAAGTTCATTTTCTTCCATATTTGCGGTCACTTTATCACAGTCCTCACCATCCAAACTATTTTCCAAGTCTGGGTAACTATGAACCAGAGCACGATTGTGACTGGCTGCATTGCAGGGATAGGATGCATCGAACACATCGACGCCACATTCGAGCAAAGCAAAAACATCATAATGTGTGCGAGGACCATGTATAATTCTTTGAATATAGGATCGGTATTAGTGTCATTGTTAGTGGAATATCCAATCTACATAAGCATGTTTGTCTTCATAAAAAAGTGCCATTTCTCAACACTGTATCAAATTTATCACAAAAGTCCAGATTCATCCCAGATAAAAAGCATGAACAAAGAAAGCCAGGGGGTCCCGAAGTGATGAAATTCTACAAACCGCCAACTCCCCTAGTGGGAAATGTATGAATAGGAATGTATACATACAAGAGTTTTCCCAGTAAAAGCTTTTTTATTATAATAATGTTAGTAGTTTGAATCTGACTATTGCTCGCATCCGACAGATTCCTTACTGTAACAACTGCCCCCCTTGGAGACCCCAATGACATTACCATGTTCTAGCCACATGTTTGCTGAAAATCTATCATTGTTAGTCATCGATCTACAGTAAATAAATATCACATGGTCACCTTAATTTATCGGTGGGCAAGTTCTCCGTGGAAGACCGTACAAGAGACAACAGATCTTCATTCAGGGATGCTGTATGAGAGATCCCGTCAACGATAAATCCCCCACACTTCTCTCCTAAAAGTTGTTATGAAATATATATATTATTGAAAATGATACATACATGAAGAATAAAATAAAACAACCGTATGCAGCAGGTTAACTTTTCAAACTTTTGAAGATAATTAAAGAATATATGCAAATTGTCAAATGCTAATACTCTCCAAGAGCACAGTTGCTGGTTAAACTGCCTAATCAGAACCCTTGTCCAGTCAATTATTCCGCCGTGGAAGCCAATTAGTTTATGCATGCTATGTTGCTAATATCAAGAATCAAGAATTTTTTGCAGTGCATAAAGTACTACAGGTACTCCAATATATTAGAGATACATATGATTCAGACTTTAGGGATCAGTGAGGTTAATTCTGTAATCGATATTGTAGAAATGAAATAGTCATACGTTTAAAATGTTGTACAACCTAGCTGCAGATCATTAATTTCTTTTCATAGAATCATTTTTTATATGGAAAGCAAGTAGGTAAAGCAACCACAGAATGTTCAGTAATCCTTCTCACGTTTTTTTTTATTCCTATCATGATGCTTGAATCACTATTTTCATGGACGAACGATAGGGCACGGTAATGATACCTGATCTCTACACATCATCTCTTATATAGATCTTCTGCTATTTATTAGTCACGTAAAGCCAACGTTGTTTTGCAATGTGCAAGGATGTAATTGGTTCAAACGAATTCCGGATTGCTCCGAAAGCAGGTTATTTAACGTTAGGTCNGTTGTTTTGCAATGTGCAAGGATGTAATTGGTTCAAACGAATTCCGGATTGCTCCGAAAGCAGGTTATTTAACGTTAGGTCACATTCATCAAATTAGTAAGATGAGGATTACACCTAGTTTTTCATTGGGACTTAACCTGCGCCATATTCTTTCAACAGCTTCAACATATCTTGCACATATTTCTTCCTTAACTCTCTGCAATTTCCTCCCTCCAAAGCAGGAACCAGGTACGAGTTCGAAAGGCTGGAAAAATAATCAGCGATCTTCACCAAACCATATGGTACAAGCTTTAAAATAAAATCTGAAAATAGATTAAAAAACCTTTCGCTTTTATCTTGGTGTACCAAACAATCTTTCAAAAATGTGAGGGATTTGGTAAAGGATTTTGAAACTCTCTTTTTGGAGACATCCTCAGATAAGGTGTCACCATCTGCCAGTACTTCGTAAATGTCAGGTGAAAGCGTGTCCATCAACTGCATATACTTAACAACATCAAGTGCAATTCTTCCACCATTTCCCCATATGGAAACAGTCTGAAAAATTAATATTCTTCATACACCAACAGCATAATTCCTTCCCCAATTGTGAATATGAACATCCTACCTTATTTGTACCGTAACTGCTGTCTGTTTTCACTCGAGAATTCACTAAATAATCTTGTAGGGAAACATAAAGCACGGAAGAAGACAGGTTGAAAAATTCGGCAGTTGATCCAGAATATGCCGAAATGGTATCCTCGTACTCAGCTACAGAGGGCACAGTTACCTGGATAAAATTTGTATTTATACCTCGACACATACAACCGTAGTATTTAAATTCAAAATGCAGTGGATGCCGCTCATTGTGTTCACTTTGTGACAGTCTCTTTTTGATAATGATAACTGGCTGATAAAATTAGGTGAGGATTATGAATATGATATATATTTTGGGAATAATTGATATTGATAACAATACTCGAATAATAACATTATTCACGGTCATAAAAAACGGCATCAACTGTAACCACCAGTGTTAACATATGCAGGGTTGCTATGAGGCAATAGTAGGTTTCTTCATCTTATCAATGCATTACATATTTCATTACTGAGAAATTTATCTGTAATTTTAGATTTATCTGACAGTTAGGGTAGGCCATCTCACTTCCCAAACAAAGAAGAGCTGTTCTAACAGCACTACCCCATTAAATACAACTGGACATACTTAATGGAGATCACTGCCAAAAACTTACCTAGCAACCAATCCATAGCAATTCACATTTTGTTAATTTTTCCATAAAAACTTTGCGTCTCTATGGCAATACTAATTTGCCATCTCATCAGACATGACAGCCTAATTAACAATTTATCAGTTTTATTTACCAAATATCATTTGCATCTGCAATGAGTGATTCTCCCACAAATATCAGGGAAATCTGTGCTTTTGGCCTAATCCAGAGAAGGTCAAACATGAACATATCCTTCAGGCAGAGATATTAGAATAAAATATAATAATTTCATACCTGGGTAATATTTGGAATGATTCCTTTCGTCAAATAAGACAGAGTTTCTCCTGTGAGATTGGGTACGCATCCAGCATTCGTGGTCAAAACGCAGGCAGGAAAAGCCAGTTTTTTATTCACCTGAATAACAAGTTACCCATAAACTTTAGAAACGATCAACCACTTCGAAAGTTGGATAAGACATCCATCTCGGATTACATAGTTAACACGTCCTTTCAAAAGCAATCAATAACTAACCTTGCCAGTGAAGACAACAGTTCCTGATCGAACAGGTGAATGAGTAGCCAGTTCAACATTCATGGCTAGTTGCAGAGTTCTTTTTTTCAACATAACAATTTCATTTGACCATTTCCATTACCTCATGATAACCAATTAACTGCTAGAAGAAAGGCCCTAAAATCCACATTTTGAATGAATGTTTGAATTCAGAATGTTTCAGTATACAGAAAATTTAATATTCAATAAGCAATATAAAATAAATCGGGTACAAGATAAAAAGCGTGTACCTCTGAAAACCGAAATATGCTTGGTTAAGTTGGGGTAGTTTAAGCTGGGTACGGGTGAGCTAATCAAACCCAAGCAACCGGGTTTCAGCCATGAGCACACTTTTTAACTTGTACTATGAATTGAATCAAATAAATCAAAAAAAATCCTGGAAAAGGATTACACCATTATTCGCTGTCTTTAAACACTTTCAACTTTTCATCAGATGATTTCCACTGATCACTCATCCATTGTCCAGTTGTAGTGGTATACATTTTAGTTTTGTTTTCTAAAGATCTGTACTTGTGTAGAGGAACATCATTGTTTTCAACAATTTGTGAGTCCAAAATTTCGAATGGAAGATTTTTATTTACGAAGCGCCTAGCCCGTTTCTCCAGCATCGACCATACTGCGTGGTGAACTTGAAGTTTCTTCGGCAGAGAAAGTCCTTGGAATCGCCACAGACACGTGCCGGTGTCTTTACATTTAATTTGGTGAGCTGCCGTGACAACATACTGGTACATTTGGGAAGTGTTAGGAATAAGGGGCCCACTACACACCTCCACATAATCGCCGAAAATATAAACGGGGACCTTTGATTCAGGTTCTTCTGCAAATTTTTCAATTTGCTTCAGCTGAAACGGATTATGTTTGAATATTTCGGTGGCCGTTTCTCTATCTATTTCTACTCTTTCAAATTTTAAATTTTTTGAGATAATATGACGCGCCACTTTTGTGAGGGATATCAAGGCCGGATCGTCGACTTTCCAAATCGAACTTCCATCCGATTTAAGTAAAGATTTATCAAGCTCAACATCGCAACAAAATGCACCTTCCTCTACGGGAGTGTTGGGCACGTTTGCCACCCTGACCATGAGGTTTTCATCGAACGCCTCCGACGCCACGGCACCAAGCACCACAGCGCACGACCTCCAGTACGCTTTATTAACTTCGTCAATTTGCCACTTCTCAGCATGTGGCATGGAAAAACTCAACAATTTTAACTCACAATCCCATTCCAGTGGCCGGTGGACGTCCCACACTTGCCATGCGGAATCCATCCTAGTCTCCGGCACGGTAATTCCCACAGATGTGGGGTCTTCCTCAATTTTTTGTTCTTCCTGCACAACCGATTCATCCGTCTCCTTATTAACCTTTTTTACGATGGCAAGAACGGAACCGTCAGAAATGGCTTTGGAAATGTGCTGGGCACAGTTCAAGGGAGTCGAGAGACCACGGTTCATTAGCATTATGGCATCGTCTGCAAGGTTTCTTCCTTTATATTCGACTTGGATTTTTTCTATCCTCGGTACGTTTTCCGTCATAATTTTTGCCCTGTACTCTGAAACGAGTCGGAATGGCTCTTTAACGATTACTTTCCGCTCAAGTTTAACATCATTCCTGACTTGGGGAATGGAGCTGGATGTTCTTGCGAAATGAAGCTTAATGCTAACGCGTCTCGACGACAGTAAGCGACAACGACTTATGCCTATCATAGTGGAACTCAATTTGAATTTTCTTAATATGAGAGTCGATTAGAAGCGCGAAATATGAATGCAATACGTTGTTTACTAGTAACACTCGTCTACGAAAATATTGGTTGCAAAATAAAGCATGGCCTCCTTTGCAAAGTTTACTCTCTAGCGCCAACATACGACCGCCATAACTTCCCAAACTGCGATCCGGAAGGGGGTTAACCTGAATCAATCGACCCAATTATTTCATGGAATATTAGTTTATTTATCACGTCTCATATGTGCAAATTTCAGCGTGATTGCACCAATAGAAGTTCATTTATAAGCGTCGATTGTACTTTGCCATCTAGCGGTTGGTAGTTTTTACTTCACTTCACGGTTATAAATGATCCAACAGTGACATCTAGCGGATAAAATTTTTGACTATACCTTATGAGTAAACTTAGATGAAGTAAAAATTTCCAACCGCTAGATGTCACTGGTATATCATTCATAACCGTTAAGTGAAGAGAAAATTTCCAACCGCTAGATGGCAAATTACAATCAACGCTTATAAATGAACTTCTGATGATCCAGAAACTCCTGCGGATCACGTACCCCAGGAAATAATTCATTGGGGGGTTAATCTGAATAAAAGTTTGTTTGTTGTTTGTTCTCTAGTACTAGAAGTTAAGATTTATTTGTTCCAACAAAAAGGTCTGAAGCCAAAGTTCATGGTGTCGTTACGGGTCACTACTTTCAAAATAATCAAGGCTTCAAAGACAAAATCAATCGCTTTTTGAATAGAATATTAGCGTAGTATATTTCGTAATTATAGAATACTTATTCATTGTTTTTTGTTGTTGTTTATTTATTAGTGTGTCTGTATGTATTAGAGATGAATGAGTAAAATGCGGTTCGATTCTGACGACGAAAGCGATACCGATGAAACACCGTGTTGCTCCGAAGAGCTTAGAAAAAGCAATCAACGGATCTTGCGTAACATGGTGATATGTCAAGCCACGTTCTATGCCGTTTATTACGTTGTCACTTCGGTAATGCACGGAATTCTCCGAATCGATTCGCCGTATGATGGAAAGGAGCCGTTTGATTTTGTAGTGATGTCGTCGCTGAACTTCTCTAGTGGTTCCAAAGAGAGCGTGGGTGAGTTTTCCATCGTGCCGGAGATCATTGTAAAATCAGAACCCGAACTAACGTCTTTTTTCACTTGCTGTTGCTTGCAGGCGGCTTCTTGTCCTTGGAAATGACATATTTCATTACCACAATCATAATTTCCGTTTTTCTCCATCAGCGTGTTTGGGATTATGCCATCACAATAACCCTTGTTCATATTCTTTTATCCTGTATTGGTGAGTGTGATATCTACTAAATACTGTTCGTCAAGGGGCTACTCTACTGGGGCTGCACCAAAATGTGGGAGGTTATATTGAGGGAGATAGTGATACAAGTTTCATGCGAAGTTTACTGCTCTGGACTCAATACAGTCAATACAAGAAAAAATGCAATTATTGTTGAGACTTTTCCTTGGGTGAACTGTGTGATAGTAAACGGCAACTATTGGTGATTAGAAATTAATCAATTGATGGTTAATTTCAGTTTCAAAAATCAAACTGGCAGCTGTTAAGAATATTCTTATATAATTTATCAGATAGGGTGAATCGCTAATAATGCATGAGTAAATAATTTCCATATTGAAATACTTGGCTAGGACAGATTTTTTCAGGTGGCATTCACTGTCCAATATGTGGAGCCAACCTTAAAAAGTTCCAGTGGGCTTCCTAGTCTTTGCGATCCATTGCTTAACATGAAAAATAGTGAAAGCACATTAGTACCTTGACCATTACCAATCCACATTACCGTATGCACATTGGTCTTTGTTAGTTATGGGGCAGTTTCCCATGGCGTGGCAGTGGTGGGGTGGAATCGGAATCGCCCTCCTTTGGATGATGGTTATGGGTGAGAGCATAGCCTTCTTTCTTCGTAGAAGAGTTGACAGAAGAGTCGTAGATGACATGATGAACCTTCCTGTAAAAGAGGAATCAATGGATGTGGTCGCCTGAATATTGCTATGAAAATTTTGTACCATAATCTTCATCCGTTTCTTAATCCAACATATAATCATATACTGTTTTTTATCATTGCAATACACACATTACTGACACTGTTACTGAATTAGGCAAAAAATACATACTTCTGTATATTAGAATGTTAAATATTGTAACATGAGCTGTATCTGTTTTGTAATCCAACATACAATCATACACTGAATCATCCATTGCAATACAGGCACACATTACTCATAAACCACTCACACAGTTGCCAACGCCAAGACCACTTATGACCAATGTAATTTATCTGCCAACACTACTACGTCTGTAGCGACTGTAGGTTGATTGCTGTGGCAGGTTGATGTTTTAGTGTTTATTGTTAGTTTATATTCTACTCTGTCGTTTGAACCGCTACAAATACACTCCCAACCTGAACTTTGGGTTTTATATACATTCTGTGGTTACACGTATGTTATTATATTCACCATCATATTCCACTCCCTATACGTCCACTATAAGAGCGGGGGCTAGGTAAGCGGCAGAATGTGACATTAAAACAATATCTAAAGATATTTTACTACCAGTTCATTGGAATTGAACCTGGTCGTTACTGTACCTACACACATCACTTACACTGGCATTGACCTCAACTTTACCTTCGCATTGGAAAATGCAACTTGAAAAAAACCATTGAAAATACATCTTTATAACGAATCCAATCAATAAACAGTTTCTGTAGGCATCGACAATACCAATTATATGAAATATTAGGAACAAAAGTTCCCTTTTAATAGTTATTTTTTACTCTGAACACACACACACTGAGCCTTTCAAGTTCTTTATCCAGTAAGCATATTTTTTTTCCATGCTTTTGTTTCAAGCACTGTGCATACACTTTTATCCCAATACTGTACACTATTTCAATCATTGCAATATGTTTTTCATGTTATGTTAGTTTTTGATGAATTTTAGAACGGCCACTGCCAAATTCTGATTAGAATAGTTCATGAAACCTGTTTTATATTAATATTGCCCATCTAGTTTATACTTTTTTTGTTATTTCCAGAGACCAAATAACACATTCATACCATTATACTGTGCAGTACAGATAACAGTACATTTTTCCTGTAGATATATTCCAGTACTAAACTTCAACAAAATAAATATTCATATCATTACTTACCTTAATAATAGTCCATCAAACCCTGGTGGACAATGAAGTGTTACCATATTCGTCATCTCTAGAGCGTGGACGAACTCTTGCTTACAAAAGAACATGATTTATTAATGAAATAGAAATGGATGTTCCGGGATCTGCTGGATCGTATCTTTTTAGGGAAATCTCTATTTTCTTTAGAACTCTGATGATATTTCAGAGATTTATGGAATGAAGGGAATCCGTCACACCAATAAAAGGAAAATGGAACTTTTGACTGGAAAAATCTATGTGTTTTAGATATCCATTTCCTCTTTGTGTTATTTTAATGTTGTGCTATTTTTCTCTAGTTTAATAAATAAGCATCACACGTGCTAGAGTACAGCATTTTAATCCAACAACATCTGATTATATTGCATATCGTTTTTTAACTAATAAAAACACAAAGATAGTTTGAAGTAGCATGCATTCATGTGTGTACTGGTCCTAAAATAAAATATCTCCTGTTAAAAACAAGCTTGCTAAAATAGGGACGTGAAGAAAACATCTATGAAAAAAGTACGAATGTCTGTTGCTACTGTATTCATTTCTGAGATATTCATTCTTGGAATTGTGAGGGTAGAAATGCAGTAAATGCTGATGAAAATATATATTGTGATGCTTGTGTATCAGGCTATATAGGGATATAAGGGAATAAATTGTGAAATTACAAATTGAATAATGATGTGCTGATTGTGTTACCAAAATATAACAATTTAGAACCCAGCCAATTGGTATAGAACTACATGATTAACAGGCTATAGGAGAAATAATCATTATGGTGCCCGTCTGTTTCTTCAGCTGCTACAACGTATTTATTATTATGTTGGTACCAGGGTAATGGAAATAGAAGCTGGGCAAAGCAATGAAGGTTAAGTACCCATCGACCCATCCCTAATAAAAAACAGTGTGAAAGTATACGTAAATTTGCTTCGCTAGATTACGCACATTACTGATGTATTGCATTTTGGATTAACACCTTATATACGTATGATGTATTATTGAAGGCTATTGTGTACTAGATTCGTCAATAAAAAAGTTTGCTGTTTGTATATTCTTAAGTAAAAAGCTGATGAGAAAGGCACTGAAAATGGATCACTAAAGTGTGAAATGTCCCCTGATGTACAGTACCTATAACAGATGAAAGATCCCAGGGATAAAAATGTGCTAAAGACAGATCGCTACGCATGTAACATTCCTTGTGCGGGGTTGTCAGATAATGAAAATTAAAATATCAAACAACGTTCAAAAAAGTGCCACACAGAACTGAAATGAATTTTTTTAACAGTCGATACCGTTTACCATGTGAAAAATAAATGTGCAATTCGCTTGTAAAAGCCACTTAGGTTTCCTAGTAACGTAAAATTGTGAATCAAGGCAAAGAAGGTTGTGAAATGGAAAATATGGAATACCGTAGTCTAAAATATTTACTATTTGTCCCCTTCCAAAGTGTTTTCCAACCCCATGAACACATAAAACAGATCAATTTTCTAATGCCTACAAATCTCAAAAGGAGTCTAATTTCAGAATTTGGCTGAATGCCTATGTGGGCATGAAATGTGTATTGTCCAGTACAAAATGATATATTGATAAAAGGGCGGTAATCTTTCATTGAGTGATGGAAAGAGAAATCAAAGTCTTCCAAACCGATCATCTTGCAAAATTAGGAAATTGCATACATACTCAAGTTTTTCAATTGTGAGAGAATTTCGAGAAAGAAATTAATTATTTTGCAATGAAAATGCCTGTGCATGTACGTATATATATGCTGAGGTAATCACTGTATATATTTTCAAGTAGGCCATTTGTATTTCATACAAGCCTAGAGCTACGAATTCCGGCACAGCAACTGGCGTAATTTCTTGTACCCAATAACACTGATGATCCACTCGATTAAAATAAAAGGAAGGAGAGGAAGGAAGGAGATAAGGAGACTGACCACTATTGAAGAACTGCATATCTATGAAGAAGACATATTACTTGTGCTTTTACAACAGTAAAGAAGAAGGTATTTTCTGTAGATGATATTGCATATTGAATAAAATTGCATAATGTAACCACAGTAATCTTGAAGTTACTGCACTAGGGGGGAAGAATACATTTTAAAGTGCAAACCAAAACCTGTAATGTAATGGAAGTAATACCCTGTTCACAGAACATATACCATCATGGTGATTGCCACTAAAACAGCAAGAATGCATGTGAGCTTTGTATAAGACATTATAGGCTCCTGAAAATATTTAGCAAAGTAAAACTCAAATAACAGTAGTCTGTAGAAAATGTGCTATGTTTGGTCTGATACAAATGAGAGCTTGAATAAAATCAACACATAGATGAGTGAGTGTACAAAATCGAGAAACTCAAAGTGTTTGTTNTGTTCACAGAACATATACCATCATGGTGATTGTCACTAAAACAGCAGGAATGCATGAATTGTGAGCTTTGTATAAGACATTATAGGCTCCTGAAAATATTTAAAGTAAAACTCAAATAACAGTAGAAAATGTGCTATTTTTTGGTCTGATACGAATGAGAGCTTGATTAAAATCAACACATAGATCAGTGAGTGTACAAAATCGAGAAACTCAGTGTTTGTTAGACATGTGCTCATGATCCAAACTGTACTCACAAAAATCCTTGCAAGACCTCAAGTCGGGATAGACTCGTTCATCATAGGGCTCGCGATATTGCTATCTTCCATCTTGCATTCGGCTTCCGCAATAATTTCGGAACCCTCCTCTACAGCTTCTGAAAATTTTTGATTTTAAAGTTTTGTTGAAGTAGCATTGAATGCCATGCTCAAGAACTACAACTACTTTTACTTTGGAAAAACAGAAAGCCAGAGTTGGTGAGAAAAGCAGTACTATAAATATACCGATCAC
>QXVX01008709.1:0-30977 GCA_013436065.1 Halocynthia aurantium | reverse complement strand
GAATTCTTTCTTGCTACTGCATCACTGCATCCAGCAGATAAATTCTTAAACTTATCCCAATAAGTATGACATGAAATATTTAATTCATCAGATCTCAAAATATCCTGAAAGATTTGATCAGACGCAGATGAATCGTTGCACTCGCTATCAAGAAACTCTGAAATATCTTGATCATTTAAACTCTCATCATCATCCTCATCATCTGACATCAGAATACTTTTGCTCCACAAAAATTCATGTAAAATATCTTCGCTTGAATCTGATTCATCTTCTAATATTGATTCAATATTTCTGTTTCTGAATCCTGCTGAGAACTCCATCGCAGATTCATCGAGCAGTTCTTCACGAAATGGGGACCTTTTTTCTAATCCTTCCTTGACTACTGTCTCAAGATTAAGATTGACTCTGTTTTTCCCTGCATCAATAAATTTCATTATTTTGGATATAACATTTGATTTCAACTATACATAGTAGTGAAGGTATCTCTCAATTTGTGTGAGCGTTTATTGTATTTCAATAACCATGTTATGGACAAGTTTCTGGAATCGACCATACAAGTGTCTGGGATCAACAATTTGGCCTCATCTTGTCTAAAAATATACTAGCAATGACTGACATATATGGTACCGACTATCCCTTGGTACTTATAACGGCCTGATCTGATATGACTGACATATTTTCTATGAACTATTCCTTAGTACTTACTTATCCTACTTGCATTCATTAAAAAGCCTTTTGCTCTCATCTCACTGTCTGACAGTTGNAATCTTAGAAATAAGGACGGTATGGCAGCTCTTGATATAACATATGATGAACTATATATAGTAGTGAAGGCATCTCTCAATTTTTGTGAGCGTTTATTGTATTTCAATAACCATGTTATAGTAAAGTTTCTGCAATCGACCATTCAAGTGCGTGATCTGATCATCTACCCTGGCACTGACTGACATATTTCGTATGAACTATTCCTTAGTACTTACTTATTCTACTTGCATTCACTAGCAAGCCTTCTGTTCTCATCTTACTGTCTGATAGTTGCATGTAATTTCTACCTGCATTCTGACACATAAACCAAGAAAACATATAACAAGTAATAGAAGGATATTAGTAATTGAATTTACCATATTGTGTAAGTTCTGGACAGGGCTCCCGTTTGCAGACACTCGATGGGACAAGAAAACGGAGGTGTGGTCTTCAGAATTAAGGGGCGGAGTGTGGCTTAATTCATGAATAAACTGTCAAAAATAAAATACATAAATATAAGATATACATTATTGGAAAGATAATATTACAAACAGCTGAACCAAGCAAATACAGTACAACTATTATATGGTTATTACAAGGAGTTTTCAGATGGAAAATTCAATACTTGCATTGTAATCATATTCAATTAATTTTCAATGTAAATGTATAATATGAAATTTTGAACAGCTTATTAGAATTGTGCTACAATTATGCAGAACTCCCACTTTTTCTCAGCAAATTAGTTGCAATAACTCCAGTTAATGAATGACAAAATGGATGATGTAGGTGAATGAAAATTAAGATCATGTACTACAGATTGTTAAGCTGAGACTGGTACCATATAACACAGAACTGAGGGAAGAGTTTGAATTTGAAGTGGTAACGCTAAATAATAAATAATAATGGACAAGATTTGTTCTTCTTAACGGACAAAATGTAAGAGATTTTCTATGAAAAATTAGTAACCAGTAAAAAGAATAATATTAAGTACATACACTTGTATCGGAGGGTTGTTGCCCTGTCGAATGTGACCTTTGATGCGGTTGGGTGTTATCACTCGATTGCCTGTATATAGTTCGGTGTTGTTGCTGAAATAAAGATCATCATGTTTAATAAAAATTCTCGGAGAACAAGTTAATCCTGAGACAAGGGTAAATCTCGTGTCGAGGTAGCTATGTAAATTCCATTTACGTTGCAATTACCTGTTTCAATAATGCAGAAGGAGGACTGTAGACTGGTCTTCCACCTCCCTGAATCTGTGATGTTGATGAAGCTCCTGATACTTGGACTAATGGACTGTTTCTTAGCATCACATGAGGAGGAGAATTAGCACTCTGTTGCTGTTGAAGTTGCAACCTGTTCATATGAAAATAGATAAATGCTCCGTGAACTATCCCCAACTGCCTCCAGGCGACAATTCCCAAGGTAAGGCATGGGGAAAATCTTCTACTAGACATTCGGCAAATGATGTCATGATAGTGTCTCAGATAATCTCGCAATGTTAGTTACATTACAATGACTTGTACAAGTGATCGAACTATCTCTGGGGTGTTTATTCGATATCAACCCATACCAAATTGAATATTTATCAGTCAATCACATTGTTCTGCATATTGTATGCATATTGTTGCACATAAAAGTGATTTTTGACTAGCAGAGCCACCTGGTAATGGCAGTCACATGTGCAGTCATTATCTCCATACACGTAATATTCCAAATACCTTTGTAGATGATGCAACAGTGCCTGATGTTGAACTTCCGAATTCTGTCGAGCAACTGGACTGGATGAGAGAGGTGGAGATGCTTGCGGCGAAAGACTGTGATGTTGAAACCTTTGCCTCATTGCATGCAGATCTCTGAAATGTCTTTCAGATTTATCTGGATTTCTCGATTGCTGAATTCCTGACATGTATCTCTGCTGTAGCTGCAGATGTTCCTAAAATAATGGCATTACCATGCAAATTCACAACATTTACCATGTGTCAAATACATACATGTTGCTCAATCAAAAATGCGACGTGATTGAAAAAATCTGACACCAGATTTGAAATCAGCGCGCCAAATATAGCTAATAACAACTAACATTTTAAAGTGTAAGGGAGAAGAAGAATTTTTTTTTCACTAGTGCAAAATAATGCTTAAGAAGCACATATGAAGTGATGGAAAAAATCTGACACCAGAAATGAAATTAACTTGTGAATCCTGATAAATTACTGGTACAAACCTCCTGGAGTTGTTGCATGCTGTCGAACTGATTCTGTTTTCCCATCTCAAGCTGAAGTTTGAATGTCTGTAAACTTGCTGCACCATCAGAAGCACGTCTTCTGTATGGCTGAACACTCGTGAGAAATTCACTACAAAAGATATGAAAAATATAATTATAATTGTATGCATGTATGTACATGAGCAAAACCAAATAAACAATCCTAGCTAAAGAGAGAATCAGGATGTGTGTTATTATTACCTGTCTGGAGGTAGTAACGACATTCTTCTTCGACACGGTTGAATCCTGTGTTGGGAATTTGACGGAGGATTCATCAATTGTTGATTGACTCTTGGAAGAAGACTCGACTCTCCATCATCCGGGACGGTAACAGGAAGAGTGTGACGTTGGCAACGACCTCTGTTCTCCAGATACCTACACGAAAGAAAATATTTATTATCATTTCGACATGTAATTGCGCCTGTTAAGGGAAAATTGAGGTGTGCCCGGGCTCTGACACAATTCTTTTACAAAAAAGAAATTATTCCTTTCTATAGTAAAATTCATATGCAAGAAAATCCAACCAAACTGCATAGCAGCATTCAATGCAAAAGGTTCAATCACATTAGCTATATTGCAGACTTTTCACTCAACCCTCTCTGGAGCAGAGACCACTAAAAGCCTCCGTCTAGACCACTGGTTCTTAACCTTATTGGAAGTACCGAACCCTGTAACCTCAACAGTTATTTTTTTTGTTATTTTTTTCCCGCTTTTATTCGAATAGCAGCAGTATATATATTTAGTCATTTCATTTCATTTTTCGTTTTCTAACAACTGCGCATCATATCATAGCATTGTATCCATTTAACCTCTGTGGTTTATCAGAGAGAAGCTTTCTATGTATCGATTAATGGGAATTAAAATTGACACGAATGAAACAGTGTACAGCGGGTTTAATGCTAAGAATCAATGAATATTTTATGAAGAGGGATTTTGTCTGATCTCTCTTCAACAGCAAACAAGTACGGTGTCTGCTGTGATTTATACATTCCATTAATACTGTTTACCATTTTTTCTCTGAGACTATAATACAATTCCCTCGGAGATGTCACCGAGGGTCGGTCGATGTGAAAGGGGTCGTGACCTTTCTCTGTGATCTGATTGACCGATACTTAAATTGATTTTGTATGTGAATGTAGGAATTTTGAACTGGTAGGTAAGATGGTTCAAGGTATGGCATATTCATACAAATGTATAACAATTAAACAATGCTTCACCTTCTCACTGCTACAGGATCTGGTGCTTCATCATCAGATTCATCACCTTCTACAGTCTGTTGTGAATGTACTGAAGCACTTCCGTACTAAAAAGTACACAGATAAAAGTGTGAGTAAATACCATAACTTTCCGACTATGTACACTAACTATGCCGTCCAGATAGCTGAACAAGCTCTTTACCCATGTACCCTGCCTAACTTTGAGTCGGAACTTGACTCAGTGTCATTAAAGCTTCCCCCTCACACCTACTAACTATGAAACACACAAGCATGAATTTGCTGAATTTTCTTATCTCTATGCATAATACACACCCCGACTTTTAAAATTATTTTGAAGGCAAAAATGCGTAATCTACTCTCAAAGAATTAAGGTACTACATGCGTAAAAGAGTATGTCACTTATAAAATACTTATAAAAATGCAGTATTATATTTACCATATATGAAAAGTATACTTTCCTCTTTGGATAGCAATAAAAAAATAAATAATATCAGAAATAAATAAAGATAACCACAATTTTAAGGCAATAGAAGTAGAAAATTTTAAAATCTTTACCTGAGATGAAACTCCTGAGTCATCGGTCATAGAAGATTGCTGTGTCATGGTGAGTTTATCTATGTTATTGGCGCACGCCAATTGACTTTGACCTTGCATCATGCGACGCTGTTGTAAATGCTAATAAAGAATGTGGTATTAATGCAACTCTATATATTACAGTTAGAGACATTTAAAGTACTCACTCTTAAATAAAAAATTGTAAATTGAAGTGCATTGTTACTAGGTTACTTGAAGAAAGGTGATGAGTAAAATTAGATGACAAATTCTCACCTTCAACGACCCCAATGTACTATTGAATTATCTCTTTATTTAGTAGCAAATTATAAACTTATGCTAAAGGAGTCTAGCCTGCTATTATCGAGCACTTTCTTAATAAGCTAGCCATTTTCATTTTCTCATGTTCATTAACAAAACAAATTATCTTGACATACTTGCGCAAACAAATGGATATTGGCACCACCGTCAGAAGCTCTTCTTCCCATCGGATTCTGCGAAACCATCTGGAAAGCTGGAGGTTTCAACAAACTCTGTTCCTGAGAATTAAGATCATAAAAAAACTCTCAGTATAGGAAGGTTTCGGTATGTATTTGAAGTACTTCAAAACTAACAATTCAACTTATAGTTACGTCGGTGAAATAATAAAAGTGTTACCAAAATTCAAAGGCCGATGGAGACTCAAAAATTTCCAGGCCAAATTAATGGTTATTTCTAGTAAATTTGATTATAAACCAAGCACTCTGAAATAATTTTTTGAATAGATTACAGTAGATAGATTAGAATTATCAGACCTTAAGTAAGAGCGGTTTGGAATAGTGGCACAAAATAGTTGACAATTAAGTACAAAATTTCATACTTACAAAAAAACTCTTTATTACTCTAGCAGACTTCCTTACTACGTAGAATAGGATTTTGTGCAACAGTATACATGCTTTACATTTCTATCAATATATAACACTTTCCCTTAAAGACCAAATTAACAAACAATACCTTATACTGCAGTGTCATTGGCATCTGCATAAACGGCATGGCTTGTGCTGTTTGTGGAAGATTAAGGTTTGGCACAGTTGGTTGAAGGAATGGAGTGGCTGATACTGCCATCTGTGAAGGATGAACTCCACTTCCTCCAGCTGATGAGCCTGCAATTTCTTCAGGAGTGGAAACTGTGTAGAAGAAATNCTTTCTGCATTCCACAATAATGATCAAATCATTGCCAATATAACGACTATATTGGTAGATGAAAAGTCCATGGAACTATTTCCAATGCTATCAAGTAATTTGAACAGGATGCTTACTATTTTAAGAGTTTTCTGAGAACCTCAAATTAATATGATAATATTATTGCTACCAGGTCCAATCTCTCACCTAGGATCTGTCATTCCTACTGTATGTCTTCTCATAGACAAGTACCGTTTGAGTGCTTCAGGAGATGGTTCGTCTGTGTCGGAATCATCAGACATCTCATCAACCTCCTGTGTAAATTATATCAAAAGTAAATTATCATGGAATATGATACACACTCTAGAAAAGTGGTTTTTAACCTAGGGGTCGCAAGATCATTGAGAAAAAGAATAGTTAAAGGACCACTGTCAATCTGGCAGAATTTTAGGTTACATTACTGTAATTCTCGATATGCGAGAGTTGAAAAAAAAGGCGGCAACCCAAAAGTTAACCACCAGTTAACACATCAACAATGATGCATGACATTTTATAACGAAACTTCCATTTTGGGTTAAAAAAATTTGAAGAGAGTCGTTGATTGATTTGAGGTCGAGTGATATATTAGGTTGCTTGATTGGGTCACTGTACCTAAAAGGTTAAAAACCCCCCTGAGAACCAAGTGCCTCCTGTTTGAGAATCACCTACACCTACATATTGTATGTAATATATATTTATTACCTTAATGACTTGATTATTTTCATTAATCAGCTGCAAGTGTGGAACATGAAGACCAGTTGGAAGAATGACTGATGGAGGAAGAGGACCACTGTTGCTAACACTAGCACCACCGGATGCAGAGGAGGTTGATGATGAATGGATGATGGAATTTGCACCAGCCTGGACAACGGAATATAAGAGGCAGTTAGCAATATATAATATAGGAATAACCAAGGTATTTATATTGCTTTAAAGTCCAGTAAACATACTTTCTAATTTATGGCTTAGAATCCATCCATCACAATGGTTTATAGTTATTGGATTTTGAAATAGCTTACTTATTGATCAGCCAATCAGCTTAAATACACATTAGCTTGAAAAGTTCATCTCATAAATACAAATCTCTATTGTGGAAAATGTATTATAGCGGTTTACGAAGTTTTATTGTTGATTGAAACTTGACAATGTTTCTGTGCATAAGTTGTGTACTATTAAATGTACAGGGTGTGCTGTTGTTCAATATTTCCTAAACTGTGTACTGCAAAAAATTGCTCAGCTATAATTAACTCAGCAAGCATTAAAAACATTGATTTTTCTTGCTTGTTTTTAGAAGTATAAATAATATGCATTGTAATTATTTTAAAATTCTTACATGCATAGAACCAGGGTTTTGGATTGTTGGAAGGTTCTGCCCTCGACCCAAGAGAAGACCGCCTGCGTTCGCTACCCGCATGGGCAAGGATGGTTCGTTACCCATGACAATCCCTGGATGAGGGGTAAGACTGGAGGATAGATGACTGTTCGCATGGATCAAAGCCTTGAAAAAGAAGACATTATACACTCAAAATGCTTCCAAAGAAACACAGTAAACCCGACGGTTTATTATGGTACAGTAAATTTTCGATTTAACGAATTTCAGATTCAGCTGACAGTATTTTACATTAAATATCAATAAATCAATACATAAAAAACAGAATTTAGAAATCTTAAACTTCGAATCATGAGTATCACTTCATAGAACAACAGGAATAAACAAGTTGGTTCAACTCATTAGTCAGATAAATCAAGGGTTCTATGTACATTTTTAGATCAATGACAATGTAATTTGCCAGTAAAAGCAGTTAAAGGTCATAGATCATAGAAAAACAGGTCGTAGGTCACAGAAGAAACTTAGTTTGATAGTACCTGATGTTGTCTTGCCTTTGCTTGCCTTGATTTTCTGACTCTATCGAGCAATAAATAGTAGATTGCTGCGTAGTTGTCGTACTCTTCATTCAAAACCGACTGAAAAAAAGGAACACTAAATTCAACGGAACAATTCAGCACACAGCCTATTACTACTACACATTCTTTTAAAACAATTTTCAATCTTAATAACTGAAGGTACACTAAATACAGTGCTAAAATTATCAAGGCACCGCATCAGCCTATTAAGATCACATTAAAAGAAGTAAAATTGTGTTTAAAAGTTCAAGAATATATTAAAGTTGTGAATATAGTTATTTGATTTGTATATATATATTCATTCACGACTTGATCATATAACAAAACTTTCTCTATGAAATATTCAGTCTAGCACTTACATTTATAACTCTTTCTTTGTCAACACCTGCTGAAGCCATTTCCGTCAGTATCATTTCATTCAAGGGTTCGTTATGATTTAGTTCCTGAATGTCAGAAAAAATTTATTACTACAATTTATCTGAATAATTTATAGATTATATATTTGAAATCTTTATATCATACCTCAGTTTGTTTGCACTCGTTAATAAGATTTTCGAAATGTTCATCTCTACCATCTTTTTTCATCCATGCATGATCGCAGACTTGCTGAAGGGAGAAACGTCTATTTGGATTTACGAGGAGCATCCCACGAACTAACTGCTCACATTCTGAATTAAGTAAAAAATGAGTTAATATCAAGCAGCATTGTTCAGTGAATGAATGACTGACAGCAGGCAATTGAATTGAATATAAAAACTAATGTGTGGTATAATTGATTTCAAAAATTCATTGTGTGTTTGATTCACACACTGAGCACTGTTTATTTGAAGACTTTTGTGATAGTGTAACATCCTTCTGACGACGTAGATCACGGAGTTTCTACCGTGCGGATAACAGACTAATATTAAATAAACATTACAAACACTACAACTCTGCCATTGATATATTTACTACTGCCCAGGCGATTCTGCAATTTATAATGATAACAGAAAGTTCAATCACCTTGCGACATGAAAAACGGTATCCTGAATTTTCCATTGATAACTCTTGTTCTAAGAGCCTGCAACGTGTTGTCATCGAAAGGAAGAGATCCACAAACAAGCACATAGAGAACTACTCCAAGACTCTGAAAAGTAGACGTATATTGATTAATTGTGATTGTTCAAGTCTGTGACACATATTAAGTTCGAATCATTAATCAACATTTAACATGTACTGATAACGTGAATGAAATTAAAACAGCATGGGTAGGTTCTCAGAAAGTGTGAAATAAGTGAAAGGAAGTTAAATAAAACTATTTTACTACAAGACTAACTTTTAAATATTCAACGACTTTATTTGATGACCTGTTCTTGCACATGGAACTGACAAATAATTAAGGATATATTACTGAGTGAAACTGCAGCCTTAACTGTACACATATTAATGTTGAAATAATAAACTAACGATAGTCCTTACTTAGTCCAAAAGTGACTGAATACTTATTTCATTTAGTTTTAATCCTAAGATGATGAGAAAACCGCCGTCATTTCTTTGAGATTTACTGTAAATAAACAATCACTGACAGTATGTTATTTCCTAGAACTGTGTGTCTCCTTGTTAGATATTGTGGTGGATAAGCGTAGAAAATGGCAAGAGAATTTTTGATTGAACTGGTATTCAGGGTCACTATTTTATCACTGGTTGATAACATAAGAAATTCTCCTACGATGCGTCTTTTACCAAGATTATATAACTTAACTCTCTTATATCAAGTATTTTGCAATACTAATCCAAAAATCTAGCGGAGAGATTCATTCTTTAACCAAACAATAATACCAACCAATTTCAGATAACGTTTTTTTAACCAGTTTCACACGATTCAAGCAAAGCATCATTTAAAGCCTCAGGCTCTCAACAATTAAGATTTTCTTAAAAACAGATTAATTGCAACAAGTTTTGTCTGTGTCTCTATTCTCCATCATTTATCATTTATTTTGACAAATTCCTATACGGGATAAAACCACAATTTGCGTAGCTAACACTTAATCAAAGTCAAATAAGACATAAATTTGAAGCATCACCTGTCTATGGAATGTGAAAGCAGATAATCCCATTGCTGGATTCCTATTTACACTAAATTAATCAAAAAGTGTGATCCGCAATGGGGACCCCTATTTGAAAAAAGGAGCATATAACCTACTCCCCGCGCAAGTTTTCAGAGCGTCCAGACACAAACTTTTGGAGTTATGGGCGAACGAACATACACACATACACACAGTTTCTTCTTTATTCATGAGAATTGTTTTAATTCATTAAAACATCAACGCTTGGAATTATTTTGTGTGGGTGAAATATTTTAATATCCTATAACATTCTTTTACTGTGATAGATAGTGTTTCTGCATAAATAAAATCCTCAATTATTTTCCATATTTGACAGGAAATCATTTCCAAGGTCAAAGATTAACACATTACGCTCGAGTAACAGCACAAAAATCAATGAACATTAGATGATTAACTTCCTTGGGTTGTCATCACTCATTCAAGTATAGATGTGGTTTTTATAATTGGAAGGGCTGTGAATCAGACCAAGACTTTAGATCCCTGATAGCTTTGTTTGTATCATCTTTCTTAACAGATAATTACACAGATCCCACTGGTTTAACTGTGATTACACAGTTGTAAAGAAACCATTAAGCTGCATAACTAATTACACTTGACATTTGACTATGTAGCTGCATGTGTTAGGGATGAACACAGAAAAAATTTCACTCAGACACAAAAATCAGAAAAGTAATGTCTGAATAAAGACAAACTCTGTGCAATGGATCATGTGGTTATATCTTCAATAATGGAATGAGAGGAGATAGGACTAAGTATAAATACATTAGCTTCAGACCACTTTAATCACAGGAGTAATCTTAATGATTCATTTTTGTATGATAACAATATATATATAATAGATAAATTTTTCTTTAACGGCAGAGACAATATTCAATCATCTCTATAAGACTTTGAAACATATTGAGCCGTCTGCTGAAAGAACTATTAAAATATTCAATAACAACACTCATGTTATCGCAATAAATGAAGTGGATCAAATCAAAAACTACTCAAGTATTCCTACATATTTACAATGGAAATCATAATGATATCTCATTACAAACACTTGTGAACTAACATTAATTGATGGAACTTAGTTTATTTGTTCTATACGAGACTGAGAGAGGTCATCCGAGTTCACTGTATGTTTACTATCCCCTTGTGCTATACAATGTGTATTGGTTTTAACTATAGTGAGTTTGCATAAGGTATGTTTGGGTGCTGCAGTGTAGCTACCAAAAATATTAATGTTCTAAATTCATTCGAGAAGTTCTTTGAATACGGTCATCGGGGAAAAGTATCATTATCGAAAGTACTATGCTGAATATACCTCATTTATATATATAAGTAGGATAAACGTCACTACTGAAGTGGAAAGTCGCTGACATCACACATAAGATACACCGTACATATTTGAGTCAATCGTTACTATAAGACGAGGTGAAATTAGAGGGAAAACATATTAGTATTTTGTCTTTTAAGTAATTGACGTCAATAAGTCCAATAGAGTACTTTTAAGGTGAAAAAAAATCGATTTTTAGTCAAGAACCTCGAATTGCAAGCAAAATCAAGGTTCAAATAATGACAATTTTTTTTATGAACCTCAGGCACAAATTGAACTCAGACTTTTTACTTAAAGGAATGTTGTTTATTCCCTCACAGACAATGTGCTTTGTTACTTCACATACGTATGGCGAACCGCTGTTGTGATTGTGAATTGGTGTTATGGAGTGACGACAATTGACTTTGTTGGCTTGACTCAGTTTCAAATTACGTTACGTGTTTGGGGAACTATCAAGAAATGACGCAAGTCAGAACCTTTATCAAAAATTGACCGGAAATCAAACTATCTGCGTATTATGAATCGAAAATGAGCACAATCAGTCTCTGACAAGCATTACTCAAGTTAACAATACCTTTGAAACCTTTGAAAAAAACAGCAAAAAAGTGCTACACCCTCATAGTGCCTTGGTACGTGTGTATATATAATAATATTGTATGTACCTGATCAATTTTCTTGAACTATTGTATTGTTTCCAGAATTGGAAATGGATGGAAAGCGAGGGAATAGAGTTTATCCTGTTTTCATATATCCAGTTTATGTGGAATTTCAGCTCTCCCCAGTTTCAACCCATTCCCATTTTCCAGTTATACATAAACTAATGTTCATTAGCCTATATGGAATCATATCATACAAATTATTACTGTCAATTTCATAACAAGAGAAGATACTCTTCATCATAGCTTATATAAATAAGTTAATTCACGAATTACGAAATAGTGTTGGGAACTCATTTTACACTGAACCACGAATTTTATATTATCATGGCGGAATAACACATACGGGCGGCGTGGTTGTCCTTAGCATTAGCAAGATGACGGCAGATACTTATGAGGAAGGATTTGAGTGACGTTCGATTTATTTACTGCGACGCCGCACGGAAAAAATCGAAAAAAAAACCTATCTTGGGCCACTTTGGGAATTTCGCTTGCTGCTGATGGCTCGACAAACACAAAGCCTATTATTATTTCAGCGATAATTCACAATAACACACGCGCGCAGTTGACGTTTTTATTCTCTTTATTCTATCTTTCATCTCACGCTTTCTCCTAAGGGAGCAGACTATGACGTCAAACGCTGGCCAATTTACCGGTATCGGTAGATTACAACGATCAATTTCTTCACCACTGACTAACCCTCACGCGACGGGCTACATGGCGGGCAGGTAGAGCGCGGTTCATGTAGCGGGCAATGGGCTAAACTACATTGAGTTAAAAAGACAGCGAAAAACCTTAGTACACTTTTTTTGCAGCTACAATAACAATCTTGCAAAAATTTTGACCACCAAAAAAAAAAGAAATTCGAAAGCAATCCTCTTCTGCGACATTCGACCAGCGCAATTGCAAATTCGTGAGGTAATCGATACATATGCTTTTCGTGGCGTCATGGAGTTTGTAACAAAAAGCATCAGCGAGTGGAGCTCACAATACTAAAACCAGCGGTACTGCTGTATCATCATACTAAATACGGCTGTACCATGCTAAATGCTGCTTCGCCATATCGGCGATGATGTGCGACATTAAACAGTAAAACCTTTATATGTTTTAGTACGATGCAGCTGGATTTAGCTGGTACTTCTGGCAAATGTGGTACTACTGGTACTGCTGGTTCTAGTATTGTCCACTTTAAGAGGTCTAATGCGAACCTCGCAAGCAACATAAGGCAAAGCAAGTACACTACACATACAGTGAATACTGTACAGTGTACACTCAGTTACATTACAGATTCCTATATCAATCGTCATTACGTCACGAAAATAGAAACTCCGTTTCGGAAGACATGACGATTTACATACGTCGTGTTTATTACGTCACCCAACAAATAAATTGGCTAATTAGTAATTCTCCAGGGTGAACGCAAGTTACATTTCTCAAAACTAGCCAGCAACGCTGTTGACAACCATTTCTGTAACATTACGCGATCAAATGTCTTGATAAGCATTTCTACAGGACAGACAGAGAAGGCACTTTATCTCTTGACCTTAGCGCGTGAATTTCCAGTAATTCGTAAAAGTAAACACCGGACGGAATGTTGTAAGCATGTAACGAATATCTCGTAAGACACCTTACAGTGTGTGTTGCCGGCAAATAAATACATTCAGGCATACCAACAAGAGTTTGGTTAGAACACAGCAACTACCCAATGTTTATTTATGCCTGAAGTTGCCGATTTACAAACGTAATATAACCTTTTCAAGAGATGTCCATTCATTAGTAGTGATTACAAAGTTGTTTTCGGAGTAAAAGTACATCGATGGAATCCTACTTTTTATCACTCTTCCCGAAAAGTGACTCTTGACTCGAAAAGTGCATTCTAAGTAAACAATCTTACCCTCTTAATTTACACTCCCCCCGACAGACTTACATGGGACCGCAGATAAACAGGGAGCGATGTCCCCTAATTTCATTCCTATCAATGGGGAATTTAAACCTTCCGTCACATTCTATCAAAGAATGACTTTGCAATGTTCGATGAACTTTCAACTCTTACAAGTGAGATTTTCGCGCCCTTTCAACTAAGCATGTGTTCATCGAGGTTCATTTAATTTACGGGAAATGTATTTACCGTAAGTGACAGACCAACGGAGAAAACATGTTGCTGAGCATGGGAATCAAATCAAGTACATAAAATTACGATATATTGTATATTTACTTTGGGAAATCAGAGCTGACAAACCTCAATTACAGATGAAAATGTTCCGTATGATTACGCACATATTGACTTGCTAATATATCAATTGACATAGTGTTAAACTACACGATGATACACGATCGGAGTTAGCCCTCGGCGATAGTCGGAAAATACGGTAAAAGGAATTCATATTTCGTTTACAAATTAACGCCCATGAGCTTATAAACGGGAAATGGAATAAACAGCGAATGCGCAAGATATAATGTATTGTATTGACCATAACGAAATTATTGTTGCTTACAATCGTTGCTTACGTGAAAAATTATTGGAAGGATGAATACTCGTGGTTTTATTGTGCATTCGCGATTTTATTTGAGATAACTTCACGGAAAAGTCGCTGTGGTTCATTTGTATTTTTCAATTTTTCTGTTGCTTAGTGATCAAAAAAATCGAAACGAATAATGGCCACTTGGGCGTTGAAATGGAGAACCAATAAGTGTGTTTCGACAAAGCCTTTTTTATTTGATCTCGATTAGGAACAGTAATGAAGAACTCGAGAACATTAGAAATATTATCAAGCGACAGAATTCCAATCATTGCATTTTTTAATTTTATCATCTCTTATCAGATAGATATTTTTCGGAAATTCCAAAGGTTGCATAAAGCGCGGTTTCTACGTCCGGAAAATTAATTTTCTCATGTTAGAAGGGAGGGAGAATTAACCGGAACCAGTGGTTAATGAAATAGATAAGGGCGAGACAAAAAAAAGAATTCATAATAACCGTTCATAATTGAATATGGGAGGAAATGCCGATCGAACAAGATTAAATAAAATCACTGGATTTACAACGCAGTAACATCTACTGTGAAACGAGGTTTGGATATTTCTCCTCCGATATTTCGATACACGAGAATAATAAGTTATCAAAAGCACCCTCCCAAACAATTACATACACCAGCCAGACACGAAGTAGCGATCCCACAGTATAATTAAGGAATAACATATACCGTATAGGATAGAGTATAGACACAGTAAACCCAATTTAACTGATATATTTTAATAATATTTCATATTCTACAATTTACAGCTTGTGATTCATATTTAGAGAAGATTTACTGTACAGTATACCAAATGGAATTGACTCAGGAAGTGAAATTATTACTGTAAATGCATAAGGCAATATCTATTATGCAATAGTACCTCGGTATTATTAATCCTTCAAAAATTAAGTGCTTTGGAGTTGCTCTGGAATCAAATAACACAATATGAAACATGGGGAACGGAATACTGCACTACTACAATACAAACACAACAGTATTAGAGTATTAGAGTATTAGATTACACAATGATCGTCTTTTGCAATTGAGACCCTAACAAATGAGGAAAATGTCATGTACTGCTACAATACCACTAATTGAACCGGTCATTAAATGATTAATTGCCAAGCTTACAGTAATACATGTTCTTACTGTGTACTCATATTACTCATACCCATTTTTTTAAAGCTATCAACCTATTTAATTGAAGCAGGTGTATGTTAGCACCAGGACGGATGGCAAAACATTCCAAGTCCCTGATCGAGTTCAAAGTTTAAAAACATGGCGGCGAATGACGTTTTTGTCCTTTTTAATTCACAGATCTCTAGTTATATGACTTCAATCATAGTCCATGATTCTATAATGTACAGCGCTATTTTACGTAACCATAAAAATGGAATTTTAATAATTCCTTCAAAAATAATAATAAATTGAAGCATTTATGTAAAAAGACCATTCGCTTTGGCCATTTCTGTACTAGCGTATAGTTATATTTTTCATCACCGCTGAATTTCAAGGATTCTATTTACATGGTGACCATAGAGTCTTTTTTCAGTTGGAAAAAAATATTGCAAAGGCAATTATGACGCAAGAGGAAAAGAACAATGTATTCCGTGGTGTATATGAAACCAAATCGGATATTAAGACTCGGCGACAGGTTTATGTATGAAAGAGATCATTAGTCATAACCAGCAATTCGTGTAAAAATGTTTTAAAAAGATTTTATGGACAACCTGTATTTTAATAACAATCTTTATATAACTTCACTCACCCAGACATCCACTTTAGGCCCAATATATTCCTTTCCTTCAAATAATTCAGGAGCAGCGTATGGAGGACTTCCACACCATGTCTTAAGTAATTCTTCTTTCTTGTAATAATTAGCAAAACCAAAATCTGAAAGCAAAAGGAATAATTGATTTTTTGAATTAAAGAACTATCGCAATGCATCAAATTTGTTACAATTTAATAAAGATATTGCGGTAATGTGGAATGTCCTGCTATATTCTGTATTTCCTGCTGAAGTATTGGAAAGCAAATCAATACAGTTTTTTATTAAATCAATTAGAGAAAATGATAGGAAAATGACAACCACAAAATTCAGATAACATTGTTATCTTATATGAGAAAACAATTTTATCATGCTTAATAAAATGAGGAATTGGGAAATAAAATGAAAATTTAATAACCTGCTATTTTTATATGTTTATTGGCATCCAACAGCAAGTTCTCAGCTTTCAAATCTCGATGCACTACGTGCCGACTATGACAGTAATAGACTGCAGCCACTATCTGTTTAAATTTTACACGGGCTTCATCTTCCCTCATTCGTCCATGAGCCACCAAGTGATCTACAAAGTACAAAGCATGGTATATATCAAAAAGTATGGTAATATATCACAAGAATTCTAGTTTGATGACCAGCTAAAGCTGTTTATTCGGGGCAAATCTTGATAAAAAGAAGTTTACATGATATATCAACCTGATCTTAAAAGCACTGCGTTTCATAAATCATCAAGAATAAGGAACATACCAAATATCTCGCCATTGCTTGCAAACTCAGTGACGAGGTAGAGCATTCTTTCCGATTCCATAACCTACGAAAAAGAGAATGAAACGGTTAATAAAGGAAGGGCATATTTATGCTCACTTGGTTACTATTACCATCAAAGATTTTCGCAAACAATCTATCATAATACTTGAGACAGTTCTATAGGTCTACAAAAAAATTAATTACTTCCTAGACTTTACTATATACAGTGCAGCCAAGGTATGAAATAACATTACAAAAACAACACACATTACACACCCATCGAAATTCAACTCTCTGAGATTACTCTTGTTTTTTCAGCTATGATTTCATTACCTAGTCCCATCAACCAAGGCCTGATTTTGACACGAATAATGATGAAATTACGATCAAGATAACAATCTACAAGTATCTGAATCCTGCACACGAAACAGACAGATCTACCTATGCCACATATCAGATGCGATCTTCAAATCGTTAAACTTTTAATGAATCTATTTGATCTTGAAGCTCTGTTTCTCTACGCCAGATTCATGTCAAGTTATGCCGAAATTATAATTTGTATTGAATGATAAGATAGAGTCAGAAAGATATTCATCTGAAAAACAAATTCTGCAGACAACATATTCAAGCATAACAAGTTACCTTCTTCATGAAAATATTGTACGATTAGATCAGATATGAGGAAAGGACCCGGTCGACATGTGTATTGTTTTAAATCCATACCAAATTTGCCTGATTAAATAAAATATTGGATAACTGAACCTGGCAAAAACACAAGGCTGTATTTAACTAAGAAGTCGATTTTTTTTAACTGAAAAGTAAAAATTACCAACTTTAAGTTAGATCAGTTATAAAAAAAAACATAAAAATGATTCACTTGGATTTTTGTCTCTAATTTTACCTATACAGTACTAGAGAGTACTAGCCCGAGTTCAAACCCAATAAAAGGTTGAGATTAATCTTACTACAGCTGGGTAAACGGAGGAATCAAGACTTGGCTTATTTAAAATTCAAGGCTACTGTGGAAAACAAAAACACTTAAGCTTCATCTACTTCATACTCGATTGAAATTCTCGTATAAATTATTGATGATTTCTTTGTGTTCGCCAAACAATCGCAACATTATGACCTGCTTTGTCTTTCAATAAACACTTTACTAAAACAGTACGTAATTTTTCAATCTTTCATAGTTGGAAAGTACCACAATAATGGAAAATCCAAAATAGTTCTGCATTTCCCAGGTGAACGAATCTCACCAATGACTATGAGACTATCAGGAAATTGATTTACTAATCTATATCATTTCAGTGTAGGCATGAGATAGATCACGAAGTACGGAAAAATTACTCAGCTATGTCACGCAAGTATAGAACATGATGAAGAATACAAAATATCTTCAGGAAAAACAGCGACAATACGCGAAAATAACAAGCATTTTTGTCGGTCAAATATGTCTTACTTATCGTTCATCTGGGATAGGATCTTCAAACCGACGACCTTCAACAATGTCGTCCTCCCGAACACCTCAAAAATGCGATGTTGTTTTTGAAATGATAGAGATAATTATCGGCAAAACCAATCAAGGCTTCTAGCGACCGCGCGTTACGGCTATAACGGGTAAATTAGGAGAAACATTCGAGCCAATCGAGTGTACGACAGTTGTTTACCGGACAGTGCATTTCACTGTCACCAGGTTAGATATAAAGATAGAACGGAATATGACAGTTGGGAATAGCTGTTTTGATACTTAACCAATTTACAATTAGACAACATTTAGAACTTCATTCAGGCCTGACAAATCTTACATTGTCAAATTGCAGCATATACAAGTTTAAATACTGGGTTTTTAGATTCTAAAATAGTGCTTTCCAAACTGTGTGTCGCCTGCAGTGCGTACGTGTGTTACGGACGTAATGGAAAATCTATACATGAAATACGTATTATAATTTGTTTCAGCTCGTCAGATCTGTTAGTTGTAATCATGTAATGTATCCCCTTTCATATTGGTACACAATGCTTGGGTACAACAAAATTAATAAAAAGTTTGAACAAATGAGATGCAAATCTAAGTTCAGATTATACTTGGATTCACTGTCTATCAGTATCTCTTATAAGGGTTTGAATTTACCTCTGGTTTGCTATTAAAACTGAATTGCTGTGTCGCACAATTATGTATGTTTAAAAAGTGTGTCACCAACTGGGAAAGTTTGGAAAGCTCTGCTCTAAGCCTTTAGAGCAATCATATTATTCCACCAAACTGCCTATGGTATACGTGAAATTATTTAAAAATTATCTCTGAAGTAGAGACAACGTCCCTTAATTGAACTGAAATATATATACATATATACAAAAATAAAAGTGGATGTGTGTGATCGCCGGTTCCACGCTATAGAAAACCAATATACCATAATATTTGGTTGTTTAAATTTACATATTAATGTAAGGTAAACTCCAGGTCAAGCCTACGATTTATGATTTTGAGGTTGGGTTCATTCTGATGGCAGCTACAGATTTGATTTGAAAGTTCGAATTTGTTTTCACAGGACGGTCAAGAAACTTTACAGAATATTCAAGACCACAGAGACCATATCAAACTACAGATGGATATCTTTAACCGAGATTCGCTATCAATACGTGAAATAGTAAATGGATGCTACACAATCATTGCTATACGAAACCTATTGAAGTTGGTACAGTTCCCAAGAAATCATTAATTTGCTGCATTACATATATTACGTATATCGAGGCCATGCAATGCATACTCGAAATTCCAGGCTTACTAAAGTAATAGGTTTCGTTTTGTTCCTTTAACAAACAGAACAGAGGAGATTGACGTTGTAGTCATTATAGAACACGACAGGTAAGCGAATGAAGATATGCGTTGTAATTACAACAGTGAAATTAATAATATACAACCCCGGTTTACGTCATTAATTGGTTCCTGGGAGTAAGTCGAGGTTGACGTAAACCAAATTAGTATTTCCAAGAAGCCATGGTCACTAATACACTAAAATGCCGCCAATAAGAACCCCCCAAATAATGCCGCCAATAAGAACCCCCAAAAAATGTCACCAATAAGAACTTGGGGTGGGATCTCCGGATTTTTCAAAAAAATTGGGCGGAAACGAACATGGACGAAAGCCAACCTGGACGATATGTATATATATGATAGGATTATCGTCCGGTCCCAAACACCGAGCATAATTTTATCCGCTAAATAAACCAGTTTCCCTTGGTAGTAATGTATTACAAATATTTCATCAGCCATGTTACAATGGTATCAAATGCAAGCAACGGATTTCTACCCTCAGGCATATTATTCAAATCATTACTCGGCATTCGTACGGAACAATGAAACTTTACCAACGTCATACAGGCACGTGGAAGAATTATGGGTAGAAATCTTATAACTGTACAGTACAGTAAGAGACTGAAGGCGCAAAATCCGAAAACTTTGGCTGGCTGAACGTAAACATACAAAGGTAATGCGATTAGCGGGAAACCAAAATAAATATCGGGTCACATTTCATCATCGCATCAAGAATGAAAGTATTTGAATGTTGCAACTTGCCTGGACTCTTACTATCACGATATCACATATATTTGGCTGTTTTATCTTATCTTTGACAGGGACTGTGAACCCTGTGACCTCTGAAAAAAACAATGGAACGCGACAGGTGTCAGAAAAATGACCGCGACAACGAGCCGTATACAGTGCAACTTCGTTAAATAAATTTTTATGGAGCTCAACGAACGACAAACAATAAAATGAAAGATTGAAACGAAATTTCAAAAGATTGAATAAGTCCTAAGGTCCCAAGCGCAAGTGCCACGGCAACGTATATTTAGCTTGAAACATAAGAGAGAAAATGGCTGTACACTATTGTTAACGGGTTAAGCAGGGTAAGCTATTGCTACTTCGCAGTTGTATTTACTGATATCTCTTCATAATGAACAGTACATTATTTTGTTAGTATTTCACCAGCGTATCCAAACTTTATATCTTGCGTATCGAACTCAGTCGTTAAGATCGGAAACGAATTTAAAATTTTGACGTCATAGTCGATGAACCGTAACTGGGTTTTCTTACCAAAACAAATGCCTCATTACTACCTGAATAAATATTGTGCTGTATTTATTACTTTTCAAATTTGACCTACTCGACGAATGTGACGTAAGAATAGTGATATACCTGTTCCGGCAAAATGCCATGTGCGCAAGAAAAGATTGATATTTATTCTATCCACGCACCGCTATTATTACGCAATCATTGTGACATATGGAGAGGTGGCCCTATTATGTGCATTGAATAATAGATGAATTTTAAATGATGCTTACGTAAATACGGTTAATGGCAATTCAATTCTGGAAATGACGCTGGTGGCCATCTTTAGCTCTGTATGAGCAGATTGAAATTCGGTTTAAGGTATACTGTCGTCCCTCGCTACATCGCGGTTTCACTTTTCGCGGATTCACTACATCGCGGATTTCATATAATATTGTATTGTATGTATTTCCCCCCCCCCCCGTATGTATTTTATTTCATGATAAATGCCTTACCGTATAGTACTAGTATGTTTAAGCGCTTCAATTATTTTTTTAAATAACAGGTCAAATGATTATGGGAAAGGTTGATAAGGTAAATAAGAGTGTGTGAATGATTTGTAATGGTTTAAAATACGTTTAAATAAATTCAAATTGGTAAATAAATATGTGGTTTCTACTTCGCCTGATTTTCAACCTATCGCGGGGGGAGGGAGGCTGGCTCTGTAACGCAATACTCGCGATAGGTGAGGGATTGCTGTATACAGTTTACATTACGTATATACGAAGTAATAGCGACATACTATATGCAAGTATCATAGCAGCAATTTTTACCGCGTGAATCATTCTCTATTTACGTCAGAATACAAGTAACACGTTGCCGGATGACGCGTTCTATCATGAACAGTTCTAAGAAGTCGATGTTTTATAATCAGAAAGCTATCAAACGCATTAGCTGTCTCTTGTCATATTCATGTATACACAGCTTGCAGAATACTAATGCTATTGCTCATAGTGAAGTATGTTGATTACGAATCTTAATATTATTAATAAAAGAATCACTAATATAATGTTTTACATCCACGAAAAACTTCACAATTACAGTTATTTGTTTGTTCATCGTATTGCAGTAGAGGCCGGTGGTAAAGAATGAGTATTAGGGAATAACAGTGGACGTCGCTTCTTGTGAACGCGTGGTCGCTTTTTTTGATAACAATAACTGACTGATAACTTTAAGTGAGGGATATGAATATGATATAAATATGTTTTGAGAGCTTTTGCTATTGATAACAATATCCGATTGATAACATTATAATACGCGACGTCCATGGTATATGATTTCACATAACCTTGAAGCCCATGTAGGTTCTATATGAGTAGTGTATACTGTATATACATATACAAGTATACTAGGCCTTTCCCGGGTAACCTCTATTTAATAAGCTAATATTTTGGCCGCTAGGGAGCCTTAGAGTGGTCCTAAGTAAGATTTTAGCCTCTCCTGATACGGAGGAAGCTGGGACCCGAGAGTTCTTGCATCCCATTCCTTAGGGAGGGATGTTGTAAACTGCAGGTAGTATCAAACAAAATAAAATTTAACGCGAACGCGTTTTTCTCGCAATGTCATTTTATGAACCTCATTGATCGCGTTATAGCGCGGGTACAATAACATAAAAATCAGTGCAACTAAATGGATCATATATAGAACTTTTACGCCTCCAGGAATACGTGATATAACTCGGAAACAAAAACGTGTCGTGTGAACTCTATCCAGCGACCAAACACGGCTTTGTGAATGAGTGAAAGAAACAATTCTTTGTTATCTATGAAACATGGGAAATAATTTGTCTGCAGTTGAACGAAATATCGAACCGGAACAAAATTATGTACTCAGTGAACGGGTAAAAAATTTGATACGGCGTGTACATACTTCACCGAATAAACCAAGCGTTAGTTGTTAGTCCAACTGGATCAATAGATGACGTAAATGTAGGATTAGACGATCAATACATAGTCCCATTGGAATGACCAATTGTACATTAGCTATTTCCTTTGACTGGCAACGATTCAAATGCTGGTAAACGAACAATTCCAGTTACGAACAACCTCTTGGAACGTAACCCGTTCGTATCTTGGGGACTTTCTGTATATGTAATGGGGAAGTGCAATGATTTTATGAGCTGAATCGATATTATATGTAATAATCGTTCTTGTCAATGGAGTGCTTGGTATATGACCTATCTCAAATTCGAGGATTAGGCTTATGTCTTTTAACTTTTCATATCTTTTAAATTCCCCCTTTCTTCTTCAACCACATCCCCGATCATTATCTTATATAATCTTCTAAATTCGACCATTATTGAATAATGCCGCACAACCTCAATGACTAAGACACTAGTCTGGTAAACCAGTAACCCGAGATGACATGTGACAACTTCAAATTACAAACTCACCGCCTAGAGACGTACATGTAAAAATAAACATGCGAGACTATTCGTGACGTAAGCACGGTTTCTAGGTAACGCGAACATGTTATTATGGCGACCGCTAAGCTGAAAAGTAAAATGCAAGTTCTCGGTCGATTTTATCAAGAAATTACACGTAGTTTCCGACTATATAAATCACTACGTTTCCGGGCGATCTAAAAATACATATATTTTTGTCCTTCTTAAGTAAATTGGTTTCGGTCCTCATGAAATATGAATTAAATACAATCGTTTTCTACGCAATTCTGCCCCTATACCAGTGCAGAATGGTAATGTTCGTATTCTCTCCACTAGTGTTATCAAAAGTACTTGCTATAGTGGTAATGCGCAAGAATCGAAGAGAATCGAATGATGGAAGATATTTTTCAAACGATTTTTCATCTCGATGTCTACTGTATCGAATAACCTTTACCATAGGTGTATGTACCGTACACGAAACTCCTGTTAGATAGGACATCCGCTACTATTCGAGGTAGATCTTGGCGGGGAATCGGCGGGACTACTACACTAAGCTGAAAATCATGCTTGATTAAACGATATCGGACTGGCTGTGGCAGTAGTAGCGTTTAAATGATATGGAAGGGCAGTAGGAAAACAGCCTGGCAATCCCAAATACGAGGGAATTCACAGTTGAGCGCTTACCGCACACAAATAACATATATTTTACTTGAAAACGGAATAAAAATAAAGTTTAAAATGAGACAGTGTTTAGTGACGAGTTCACGTTTTTTTGAATTGTTTATTCAGGGACAATGAAATCCTAGCTAACGTAGCGTGAGTAATAACTAGCTTAGTGACAGGCAATGGTAACTATCATTACCGAAAGCTATCGTTCAGAACGTACGTAATAAACGGTCTGGGAGATAGTATTAACAACAACAAAAAACGAAAATACGTACCGGTTGTATATTACATCGCGAGTGATAGATATCATTAGAATTATAATAGTTATTTACAATGTCACACAATAAAATGTCAAAGTCGCGATTCGACCTTTTGACATGTTTCTAACGACTACAGAGGAAACAACAAAACAAAAATATGGTGAGAAAAATTCACGCAAACCAAAATCTTGTCACAATGTTATCACCAAACCCGAAATTACAGAAATCAAACTGTATTTTTAAACTAGTTAGCTAGTTAGAACTAGTTTTTTCAAGTTGAATTTTCGGAACTCTATTTATTCTGAATGTGATTATTTTTTGATTTCCTATTATAATACCCAGTGCCATCAAGTTTATCTTCCATAGCGTCCCAATCTAAGCCTAACGAACCTAAGGGATCCTCATGTTCACCACTAATAATATCCAAATTATTTTTTGATTTTAAATATTTCAATGATTCTCTTATCGAGTATCAAGCTTACATTTCGCCACCAAACACAGTTCAAAATATTTCTGGACCCACGAATAGAAAAAAGTTGGACGTGAAATTCATCTGCAGACAACCTCAAGCGAAGGACATTGCAGGATTATTTGGCCTTTTAGCATGCGGTCGAACTGAGACTCGTCGGCTACGAACTGCTACGGTTTCAATAATAGAAATACAAGGCGTTCGTATTGCGAGTTCTTTTGTTACTTCAATAATTCCAAAGGGAAACGATGATTGTTATTGCGACGCAACAGCAGGAAAAGAAACGAATTCGTGGTTGCTATTTGTCATTACTTTTAAAAAAACTACATTTGAAAACAGTATTCAATAGGTTTCATAGCAAAGGAAATTTCTAAGTCAGAGGTGACCAACCTGCAGCCCATTTTATGAATGGTAATAGTGTACTGCACCCAAGTGAAAACGATAAAAAAGTAAACCTACTCATGCTAAAAGTACTGTAACCATAAACCGATTTGCGAAAATGGGTTTCAATATCCAGTAAAATCCCTTTTATCCGATACTCAATTATCCGGAACCGGTAACCAGACAGACATGCCTGTTAAGGTATGCACGTTATTTTACAACCTGGTAAATCTGAATTGTCGACATTTCAAAGTAAACAAGAGTACAATAAAATAATTTAACGGTATTGGGTTGACGTCAGACCGACGATCGCAACAACAAAGAAACATCATAAACGAAGGTTTTGTACAAAGGAATTCGACATTGATATATAACTGACAACACATAAAACCGTATTTGAAAAGCAACCACAGATGCTGCAAAAAATTTGCTTTATTTGATTTAGGTTACATATGACAATGCGGAGTTACCAAATAGAAAAACCGGCCATCCACAAGTCATCTTCATGAAGACAGATTGCGGAAATAAACACCCGGAAAGACCGGGGCTACCTTATTTTATTAAGCGTAATTCTACCAAGGCAGACTCAAATTCAATCTATCGAATGCTTTTAAAAGTGAAATTCCTTTTGTGATCCGTGAATAAACAATATTGTCAATACAACGCCCGGTGTCCGGCAAACAAATCCGAAATAGCAAACATATATTTCCTGCTTGTTTATCACTGACCGCCAGGAACAAACTCTCCTTGAACGCGTGTTAAAATCGATATCTCGACAGAATGAAAAGATCAGAGTAAACATTGTTAACAAATGTTACATGAATCAGCACTTCTATGTGCTTAAGGAGGCGTGAAAGTCGTTTATTCTGGTAGGTATGACGCAAATACGGATTTATTCAATGTGATTTGTAATTTTTATCAAATGCCACACGCAACACCGCAGTCATCAAATGCAACTGTCTAACAAAATGGAAGATGTGAGGTAAAAAGCTACAGACAATAAGTCCGGTGTTAACTGTAGTATATCTTGAACCTCCTGAGATCTCTGGAAGGGTTAAATACTTCATTTTTTAACTTCACTAAAAGCAAAATCGAGGTAAAGATTGGTCTTCCCTTTTACCTGATTCCTTTACTTTACATCCACATTGACATTAAAACAACATATAAATATATTTTACGAGGAATGGAGCCTGCTCGTTAAATGAGAAGTTCCTATATTATATATTTATTCCTTTCTATTTTATTCTTTTTCCCCTTTTTTCCAACGTTATAACGGAACGAGTTTATTTGAAGACCTGCTTTACGGGAACTACAAGATCGGTCAAGTCTGGAAAGAGAACTAAATCCGTCTTAAAAGAAGTTCCAATTTTGCTGGACTCGGACAACGCTGACATAGATGATTGAGCCTTATTTCGGTATGTGACGTCAAACCGTTTACGTCACAGTCACATGGTCAGAAGTTTATCTGTGTTGGGGATTTCGACAAACTTCTGATGTCACTCAACATTAATCAACGTAGCGAGTCGAAAAAAGGTTACATAATGGCGACAATAAATATTTGCAAATAACAAGTTTACCGAGCAAATACGTCACGACATTCGAACCTCGGTTACCTCACGAACTTTACCCTATTTTCGTAGCGATTAACCTACTCCTCACCGACCGACAAAATAAATAATAGTTCATATATATAGTATACAGGAAAGATACCCAATTAATTTACGGCGCATAAGGCGCACCACGTCGATCTTGAAGTAAATTTGATTTTAACAACGTATAAGGCGCACGTTTTAATTGCGTCATACAAATGTGGCTAAAATCGCGTCATGCGAGTATATGCGTGCGAATCAACCGATGGAACTTGCGGTGAAGAAGTTGGCAAATCATTGTTTGAATTTGCTTCGCAAATACAACGAGCGAAACAACAATCAGAAGCAATTTCAATACCAAATCTATCGAATTCTGTATTACAGAAAGCAGTGCCTGTTAAATTTCACCTTTAGCGAATTCACAACGTATAAGGCGCATTATTCAAAATATTGTTCGTTAAGCATGGTAAATATTATCTCATCCTATTCTATTTTAATTTGAGTGAAATTCAAAAACATTGGAACAGGTTTATAACCACAAAATACCATACACACATTACAAGTGAACCAAGCTACTGACTCGCCAACTCGTAGATAGTGTGTGTTGTCACGTACGGGTTAAGTATAGCGTACTCGAATATACTTCCATGTTACAATGTAACCTCCAAACTCAAATATTACGTTCGGCTTATTCTAGTAAGTAGAAGTAATTATAACGCAGCGCATGAAAAGGGCATGTGACCAAATGTTACCAGATTTAAAACTAGCGTTTTTGATCCTCGCACTGAGAGACTGCCGCGGATCAACAGGGGTCCTTTAGATACAATAAAACTCCTCATTATAAAGACAGGCAAGCTGAAAATTGTACGTTAAAAACCGCCTCGGTGATTCAAAAATAACATTCTGAGGAAGTGTTCACTTCGTGAAAAAGAAAATGTTTTTATCATATTTTTAGCCAACTTTTGGCAGTCTTTAAAAATATTTTGCCATTTCGACTTTAACTGGATCCCCTTTATTATGGGGCTGACGCTAGAGGGGGTGTAAATGGCAGCCTGGGTTTTTCGATTAACAACTTAATTTCTGCTGCACATAGACACATTACCTAATATTCAAGTATCAAATCGTTCAACAACGTATCACAGAGCAAGGGATCACTTGGTGTTTAAGCTAGGATTGACCCGATGGATGTTTTTGTCACCCGAATGAGTTCGCTTTCACCCCGGGTTGTAAACGCGGCAAAGCCGCAAAATCTTCCGAAACAATGATTTACATTTTACAACGTCACAGAACATCTGGAAAACGTCACATTTGACCCGTATTTTTCAAATAAAATGAGTGGTTTGCAAAAGGCAGCAACTCGAGTCAGGGCAGATTAAGGGTCGTTCGAAGCGAACGCTATTTTAATATACAAGGCATGAAAACCGCCTATATACAAAACATTAGGATGAAGGTTACAGAGAAAATTATCATGGAACTATACCTTGTACAGAGTGATATAGGAATTCAAATATTACGAAAACCTTTCCTTCCAGACAGTGGTGAACCTCAGTTATGGCATGTGCCATAGGCGCAATTTTCAAGGTCGTTAAGATCTTGGATTGTAAAAATAAAATGCAGCAAGGAAGATGCAGATGTAATTTTTATTTTGGCCTCTAGATTCCTAATTAAAGGTTTTATATTTTATTTTGAGCTGATATTATGGTCAATTTATCTGTAATTTATGGATGTGAAAAGTTTGGACAGGGGTGCAGTGTTTGCCATATGCCCTTATTTTCCTTGATACGGCACTGCATCCAGTTAAGGACAGCAATCATATTAAACTTATATAAAAAAAATTGCTCTTGAGCGCATGATACTTTCAATTACGTCATACAAAGTAAAGTAGCCTGAAGGAGGAAATGGAACGAATTTTTTAAGTACGACAGTTGAAATAAAGAAGGCTATTTGCACGTGCGCAAACCTGTCCGATTAATTATCGTGTGCTTGTAATTATACTGAAGGTCGACCATCTCGTGCGAATAAATCGTTAGTGGTCTAAAATCTAATCTCTACATTGGCCATCGAAAAATTTTACCCATCTGTAAACGATTCATTCCAATTAAAATTACGCAATTAGAATGTGTATGGTCTTAAATACGGGAGATACCATCGCCAAAAATTACGAAACCTACCAATTTAGTAATCCTCAACAGGTTTTAAACCTTTTACGGTTAAAAATTGCGTATTACTCCGGGAAGTGCAGACGGTTGTCTATGAAGAAACAGAGCTACTGTGACGCAATATCTAAACGCGTGGCATTGTGGGAAATTCAGAAACGTCATCAATCAGTAAAAAATTAGCAGCTACCGACGGTAAGTCAGTAATTCAACCATTAGCTACAACGCCAATTCGGACAATTAAACCTTCTTAGCCAGTAATTGAGAAGCGTATATACGACGAACACGTCTCCAGGGCATGGCTAATTAAAATCCTCGGCTATTGTACACCTCTCTGACATGCAAGAGCAAGTTAAGGAAGAAACCCTGAAATTATCTTTGGAGTACATTAGTGGTTTCGTGGTGTCATGTTAACACTGAATAACATAGAACGTACACGATTCCGTGATTCCAATAACGTATAAAATGGAAGAATATGACACTGAGATGCTTCATATACGAGGATACAGAAACACACGAAATTCCTGACTACTGTAAGCGAAGTGCGTGAGTTTGGGATGATTTTGAAAGTGAAATTGATTTTTGATCGGCGTTGCCTTCAGCGAGGTTAATTAAATGCGGGTTGCTAGGTTACAATATCGAAATAGTAATGCAGTACTTCCGAAAACTGGCTAGGGTAAAAGTTAGGTGTGCCGAGGGTTAGAGGTCAAAGTTGTTAACACGAATTCTACCCATCACCCAAGCTTGGCAATCTTTGCATTATAGGTCACTTGTGGTCTTCAAAAACCTAACTGTTACAATGTTTAACCTGTATACAGTGCCCTCGCAGTATCCCTCGCTATCGCAGTTCCAGAGCCTCCCGCGATAGGTGAAAATTCGCGCGAAGTAGAAACCACATATTTATTTAATTATTTGAATATGTATATTTGAACGTATATTAAACCATTATAAATCATTCACACACTCTTATTCACCTTATTAACCTTTCCCACAATCATGTGACATCATCATCATCATCATTTTTACACTTTTAGCGCTTAAACATACTAGTACTGTACAGCACGGCATTTATAATGAAATAAAATACATACAATATTACATTAAAATACATACAATACAATATTATAGAAAATCCGCGAAAAGTGAACCGCGATACAGCGAGGGACGACTGTACAAGGTCCATGATGATTATACAGTCAAGTCATGTCCAATGTGTCATGTTAACAACGTATGGTCGGTTTATAAATTTTTGTGGAGTCGATTAAGCTCGGTAGCGAGTGTTGCTGCTTCGCTTCTGCGATGTTTTAAGCGTGACACCAGACTAATTCCCTCTCGTTAATAATTCATTCATTGACGTCAATAGATCTTGGCATCCATGATAGCGGCGAACAACTGCTTTCACAAATTATCTTCACAAAACCGCTTCAATTTTTTTATATACGTTTACTATTTTGTATCAATGTATGTGTAATAAACGAGCTTATGCAACTAAGGTTGCCATATCTAACAGTAAAAATACAGGATCACGGTGTACGTAAAGTCATAATAATTATACAAACGATGACCCGAAATATGGCAATATTTAATTAGTAACCAATATGTCCGATAAAGCTACAGTGAGAGTGAAAACTTAGCCAATAATACGAAGCAAAAAGTGATAAAAGCAGGAATTTCGAGCATTAGAAGAATTTTTATAATTCCTCCCGTTTTTGACACCTGGATGTCTCGAAAAATTCGAACCTATGACAACCCTATAACTAAATGCTGTCAAGCATGTAATTCGATCACAGTCTTGTCATAATACAGCAGGACCCCACTTAACGTTGTGGATAGGTTCTTGGAAACTGCGACTCTACGAACTGTGATATACGGAGCAGTAAGAGAATGCCGCTTTAGCTGTAAGAATTTGGCGTAAGAAATTGTTCGCGAGCAACTGTCTCGTTCCCGCGCTACATACGCA